>JALQPE010000876.1:0-47557 GCA_030407315.1 Asparagopsis taxiformis
GGCTTCGCTGACATGCAGTCATTGAGTAGAAGTGATATTAGAGCCATCGAGAGCAATACCGAGATTGGAGATATGTTCAAGATTCCGGTACAGCAGCTCTTCAACTTCTTCCTCGGAACATGGAATAGTCGTGGCCCGCATTTCGGCCCCTTGGGTACCGAATCACTGTGGGCTCCTATTCTCAATACGGAGAATGAGGAAGATGTCAGGGAGAGAAAGATGGAGCTACCCGATTCAGTTCCACGCGATACTTGGTCATGGATTGGGTGGAGAAAAATGTGGCAAACACGAAAATTGTGCGGCGCCGAGCTCTCCTAGACACTTGGATTGCGCTCCTGGTCCGTATGCTCGGACTGGAGGATGAGCAACTTCCGGGTGCGCAAACACCGGTGCCCGAACGCTGCACATACCAGCTACTGGTGGGCGACTGTTGATTACGGGTGCAAATTGTCCACGGCAGATACCTCATAATGACTTTCCAGTGCCGCATATTTCAGAGAGAAACGAAAAGCTTCCAGGATATTTCACGCTAGTCAGTGGCGCCGATCCCTTTCCACTGTGGATCTGTCCATTCTCACACAACTTTGTGTTTGAAACTGCAGACGCAATTCTCACTATGAGTACTGCACTGCAGATGCGCAAATCATCATCCCGCCGCACTCCGTTCTGGTAGCCCATGGATTTCTGCAGCATGCAGGCGGTGGCGCCATTGACAGTTTGACCGAACACACGAGCACACGCTACCATCTCTATTTTGCGCCAGACTCGCAGCCACTTCCAGGCTCCCTCTTTTTTGCAATGGGAAAGCAATTACAGTTCGATGAGATGTTCCACTTTGTAGTGATGGGCCATCAGCAGCAGTACCAAAATCATCTTCTCCTGCAGCAGCGGCGGAGCTCAACTGTCCCCCATATGTATCTGCTTCACAGCTATCGGTTCCATACAACAACAGTAGCGGTGGACAAAAAATTTAAAGGATATCAACATGTTTGGTGGCTGTGTAAAACTAAAAAATGCTGCCGCCGCAAATTATTATTTCATAACAACAGTTCAGCTCTGCATACATGTAGATGAAACGGAAACACATATTTCTCCACGGTCGAAGAGTTACCTTCCTCCCTCGTTCTGTATGAACAGCTAGAGCATTCTCTCACTCACTCGCCGATTCACTGAGATTTAGTTTCTACGACATGTTCTTCTGTTCCCATCAGCGACGTATGGGTCCCTAAAATACTGTCTGTCTTTGAAAAAGAGATAGTGTCCATAACAGCAGCCATTCTGCTAGTGGCTCACTCCCAAGCTGGCTGCCAGGCCGCCGAGTGATACCTACCACGCCAATCTGCAGGCCGAGGGCTGCATGCAGCGTCGGACTTGCAATCCGTGGGGATAAAATGTATGATAAATCGACTGTAATTTACGCAAGAAACATATATTTCCCGTGCACCAATCACACGTGTTTTGACACGTGCGACCGTCTGACACTAACCAAATGGGTGCCACCGTTCAAGTGGCAACGCTTTGAGTGTTTTGGCAGTAGCTAAGCAGTGCCATAACAGATAACAGGTCATTTCAATTTTGATTGAATTATAATCAAAATTTACATGCTCCCTTGCATGTAAACATGCAATTTCCTTGGAAAAACAGAAAACCCTGCGGCTTCGTCTATCCGTCCGCCCAACAGTGCCCATCGGATAGGTATCCTCTGCGGATCCAGCGTACACTGTTGGAATAGCGTACACTGCTGGACTAGTTTACACTGTTGGACTAGTGTACACTGTTGGACTAGTGTAAACTGTTGGAATAGTGTACACTGTTGGACTAGTGTACACCGTTGGAATAGTGTACACTGTGAAGCTGGTGTATTCTGACAGCTCAGTGTACACTCCGCCTACAATCTAGCTTCTATGCGCCATGCTCTACACTGGTACACTGAGGCATATCATGTTGGCAAACAGATTACCACACAATGCTGTGAGTAGTGTCAAGGGTCTGACAGACTACATGCAGCTAGTCATGGAACACTGCTGTGCGCAGTTTGGCTCGCGCATTGATACAGCTTCAGAAATTAAGCGAGCTGCTACAGGCTACCCTTACTGGTCATCACCCTGCAATCTCCAGTCAGTCAGCGAGTCAGTCATTTAGTGTACCTTGCGTGAGATCTGCTTGTCAGACGCCACCGGACTTGCAATTCTATTGGCTCACACTGCAGCGGACTTACGATTCAGGTAAGGTTATCATGCGTCTACAGTGGACTTGCATGGTTGAGCTCCGGACTTGCGTTTTCAAAAATTCTACAAATTTTTCTGGCCTCGCCTCATGTATAAAATTTTGCAGATTCTATGTCAGCCAACCGGAATTGGCTACGACTGACATCCGATTGCACTACAATGTACCGGGCCTGGACTTTGGCCCCGGGATAGAATAGTATAAGGACCTCGGACCAGGCACCCATCTACTCGGCTGGAAAGTTACGCGCACAACAGAAGCCATCAAAATCTCCCAACCAGCGTACATCGCTGCCCTGCTGGAGAAATTTGGCCTCCAAAACGCCAAACCGGCCTCCTCCCCCATCTCCACAGACCTGATCAACACCACAGAGCAAATCAACACACCCTTAGACACCAAGAAGCACGATTACAACGGACTCATCGGAAGCCTCCGCTACTTAGCAGACTCAACCCGTCCCGATATTGCCTATATCACTGGATATCTGGGACGTTACACACGAGCACCACTCGTACTGCACTGGAAGGCAGGACTGCGCGTACTCCGATACCTTAGCGACAATCCAGACATGGGCATAGAATACAAAACGCAGTACACCTCATCGCTAATTGCCTACTCCGACAGCGACTTTGCCGCATGCACCAACACAAGACGATCCACAACAGGCACTATAATCATGTACAACGGCTCACCCGTAGCCTGACAATCAAAGCGACAACGACTTGTGTCCCCCAGCACATGGGCCGCCGAATTCGTCGCCGCATACCATACCTCCCTTCACATCAACTGTCTCCGCAATTTACTATCTGACTTACAGCACCCTGAACAATCCCCCACACTACTCTACATGGACAATGCTGGCGCAATTATCACAGCGAAAACCGACCATCCGACGCCCAAATCGAAACATATAGACGTCAAATATTACTATCTCAAGGAACAAGTCGCACGGAAACGCATCAACATACAACATACACCGTCAAACACAAATGCAGCAGACATACTGACGAAAGCCTTGAAGCCTGCCCAATTCCGTACCAAACTCTCACTCCTCCGACTCTCGCAGCCCACGTCGCGCGGCGACTGTTGGATGATCAAAACATCTACGCGCCGTGACCAACGAGAGTCTCCACTGTCGGATGATCAAACCATTACAGCAGCACATTACAGCAAATAGCTCATTCAGTATTTAACCATCGCCGCCGAGCCGGCAGTCACAGAATAAGGTTATGCAACGTGCCTCATCATCAACAATTCGGCATTTATCCATACTTCAGACTTTGCTGCAGCGCCAATCTCTCTCATCCTACAACCTCAAACGTATTCATCGCTGCATCAGGATTTTCACATTCTGGTCTGCCCTGACTATGAAGCTGTGCTGTGAACTCGCAAGGTTTGAAGAATCAGCGATGGAACAGTCCAAGATATTGATGGATGGTCCCATGACATTCTTTGTAAATTTCAAATCCTGCATACCAACAGGGTAGCCTCTTCCCTTTAACATACTATCAGGCCAATCCGAACCAGTCTAGCTACCACAAATTATGAATTTATGCCACCGAGTCGCATTTACAGCCCAAGTCGGACAGCAGCAGCCATAATCGATTCTTCAACTCTCGTCTCATGACGCGCCGCAAATGCTGTGTACTGCAGTCCATCGGTTCTTGATACCACTTTCAAGCCCTTCCTAAACCGAGGACTGTTTACCTCCATCACCTGTGTCGTACATGAATTGATTCGACAGTACGTCTTCATCATCATTGCGGAACCCAAATAATGGACGATGTGTCCAGGTGTAGCGCAACTGCCGAAAGAATCACACAGTACTTCCGAGAGGACATGTTTTTGATACACGAGTTGGTTTGGATGCAAATGTGAAAGCGCTGCGGCATCGACGCACACTTGAGCGGTGGGTGATGCGGAGGGAAAGGCTGATTGTGACGGTTGTGTAGTGACTTCCGGGGTACTATTTGTTATTTCTGCCTCTGGTGTCGGTCTGGTTGGAGCAAGAGATGGGGACGTCGTGAGAGGTGATGAAGGTGATGAAGAAAGTGGAATTGGTAGCCGTGGAGTACAGTCCAAGAGAGGAAAAAGTCCAGAATGCCTAATACTTATACAAACGCCTTTTCCTGTATCAGCTCCAAATGATGCCCCGTCAAACACGCATATGTCACCCTCCAGGCAATTCATACTGCTACACGAACAAAAGAATTCGTTGCTAACTACTGGCCAACAAACGCAAGGTTCACCTTCCGTATTTGCACATAGTTCGCCTGAAGATGGCACCCTACAGACTCGCAATCCAGCACAGTCAGAGTTTGTGAAACAAGGCTCATCAGAAAACTTCTCAACTCGCACGTTTTCTTTTGGTAGACAGACACATCCGGGTGAACCCGAACATGGTTTAAGCAGAGCACCTCCGTCAGAACAAAAGTTTGATTCATTACAATCAGCATCTATTTCACATGATTGGCCTGTCCCCTTCCCGGAGTCCTCGCAAACAATCGGGGAGGAGCCGGTGTTTCTAGATACACAAGCAGTAACGTTGTCTCCGCGCTCAGCACAAATGTCCCCGAATGGACAGGCTTCATCTCCACACGAGCAATCCAAGTCCTCCATTACCACAGGATTGCAAGTACATGCAGAGGAAGAACTGGAACATGGTTCTGAAGTCTGGGTATCAAGGCAGCTTCTTGCACCAGCACATTGGATTTCTGTCCTACATGGCTCCCCAGTGAACTTCAACTCGTCTTCACACTCAAGAACTGGTTGATCAGTTGCAGTACACAAAGGCTGTTTGGTTCCTGTATCACGGCATGTGTCTCCCTCTAAACAATTTATGTCTTGGCATGAGCACCTTAAATCAAAAACGATGTTAGTAGGTACACATAGGCAATCTTGTTGTCCCGAACAAGGCATACTGGCATCAGGTAGAGTACAACTTCTTAGGCCAGCACAATCACTGTCATTTTCACACTTCGCACCTGTAAAACCACCGGGACCACCACAATCAATGGGCGGGAATTCACGATTAACAGACGCACATACTGTCCTGTTGCCAACGATTGAGCACACATCTCCGCCCAAGCAATCGCGGTTGGTGCACGCACAGGCAAAGTCCTTTGGGTCGATTGGTAGACAAAGGCATCCCGAAGGGGTGGAGCATGGTAATAACAACTGTGCATCTAAACAATGACGTGCTCCGACACAGTGCGCATCTGATGTGCAAACATCCCCAGAGTAGCCAGTTCGTGTCTGATGGTGTACATAGTTCAGAGTTTTCGCTTTGGCTGTTGTACGTGGGATAAGTTTCTCAGGGGACGCGCCTGAAAGATGACCAAAGGTGTGGCTGATGGTTGAAAATTTGTTGCGGGTGAAGGAACGGAAGATAGTTTCGTGTTGTCTGCGAAGTTGCTGGTATGCAACTTTGAGAGGGAGAAGGTGTGGTTGGTTTTTTCGGATAGTGATGGCCGATGCTGCTGAGGAAATGAGGAATGTGATGACAAACGTGAAGACTATTGTCTCGAAAGCAGATCCTGCAGTCCTGAAAAACATGAGGAGGATTTGGGAAATTGTCCCCGAACTGTGTTACAAATAGTAGAAAACGGACAAATGTATTAGCTTTCCTTTGATGAGTTCAAGTCCTTGTGCGATAGTTTGAACTGTATGTGATAAGAGATTGGTCATGATTTTAATGTAGTGTTCTACGATTACTTGAGAACTGAACATCGAGCGTTGTGCGCACATAAATCTGAAAGTGTCGAATGGACGGTTTTCTACACAATTGAAGTGTATGCTAAGGGTACCATACGGAATACACCAACAATTGGATTTTTTCGGGCAACAAGGATGCGGTCTTCATACAATAGAGATTGGGGATGTATGGCATTGATGGATGGGCTGAGCCAATCGACAAGACTGTTGAGGAGCTCGTAACATCAAACTGGTGGCGTCTTCAGAAGGCAATCACATCAGATGAAATATCACCAGCATTGATGTTAGCTGGAGAGCGCTACAACCATATCCGTACAATGATGACACCCTAGTACACTGTGTGGTGTACTTTTCTTAGCAGAGATCATCATGTCAGGCGGCAAAACGATTATTGCGATATATCACTTCATCTTAAATAAACATATAGTTGTCCAACATCAATCTTACGTCACAAATTCGTACCGTGCAAAGCGCTGCCCTTTGATGTGTTTCACAATCAACTATGCTAGCACCGAATTCCTTGATCCTGGTTTAATCGTCGTCGTACACACTTCTGGTATTCCGGATTCCCCAACTGCGTATTGTTTCTCCTTCCCTCCTGTTCGTTCTCTACTTTTTTGAAGCTTCTCAATGTCCAATATCATTCTCTTTTCACCTTGCTTTCCCTGCCCCACAACATGTTCGCACATTCCGCAATCACTAGGATTGAGATGAGCCTTTGTGGACATGTGTTGCTTCACAAATGGTTGGGATCCTATCAGAATATATTTTGTCACCAGCTGTCGTCAAAATCTATGCTCAGCTGATGCCCATCCTGAGAGGAGCGTTCTTATTTTCCATACGTCATCCTTGTCCTTGCTGCTTCATCATTTTTCATACATTACCATAGAAATGATAACCTCTTGTAAGCTCAGAAAAGGCCAGTATGTATACCACATGTCGTTTGTACATGACGTAAAAAAGGAAATCCTTTTTATCTTTTTCCTCGTTTGGAATAAAACGTTCTAAAAGGGATGGGACAAAAGGAAACGAGAATAAGGATAGTTTCTTTCACATATTCTGTTTCCCGGGAACTACTGGTTGTCCTGCTTCCCAACAGCGCTGCATCCGCCATTCTTCCCATCCATACAACTACCTTTCAATAGCGATGCTCACAAGTATGTCGATTTCGGCGACGTCTTGCAAACAGAGAATGTCTCGCTTCAAGACGTATTGGAGGCTCATGCATAGTGAGCATATGGACGTTTGTGGCACGAAATGGCCGTCTTCCGAGAACTGGCTTTTCATGTCGCACTCTTTCTCCAATTTGCCCTTTCCCACGGTCACTACGGCTACAGTAATCATTAAGGCTATCACAACACCCATTTCCACCGTCATCGTGTCTACCAAATCCATCTCCAGGCCAATTCTGCTTTTTTTCAAATCACTTCCACATTGGATAATGCGCCACTCATACTGCGCCTGAAGGGGAAACGCTTTTTTAAATTACAGCAGAGAAGTCATACCTATCAAATAGTTATGCAGTGCGCATAATTTGGTCTTACATGCTGCTCGTCGGGTAATGATATTTACACCGTAAATGTTCGCAAGGGCTGTTCTAATGCTGCAAAGCGGACATGAGAAAGAATGTAGAGAAATCTAAATTGAGAATTAGCTGCTCGTCTGACGGCGCTAGAGGAAAGAAAAGTTCTTGAGGTGCGAAGAAAATAATAACAGTATTGGATTAGTGATCGACTGTAGACAAGTACTTCGATAGGTTTGTGCTCATATCCCCCTTCATGAAGTAGGTTGCAACATGTGTCAGACAGGAGCTGATATTTATTGAAAAAGTATGCCATCTTTGGTCTGAGCTCCCAAACTCTATGCGCAGTACCATACGAGGAACGCTTAGGGTACCCTCCCGAGAGCACAACCTGGTTGAGACAACGCGGAAGAAAACTTTTTCTCGCAAACATGGTCTCTGTCAATACTGGCTCTATAGCTCTTCCACCTCCTTCCATAGTTTCAAAAGGCTTCCGCTCCAATCTTGGAGACGACCTATGGACAGGGTTGTTGACAACACTTATGGTACTCACTGTTACCAGTCTATTAACCTCAATTTTCGATTTAATATATAGAGGCTCGGGGCTATCAACAAGCGCTTATGCTTCCAAGATGATTGTTGATAACATATTGTCAACAAGCCCCATTACAATGATTGAACTACTATTCCGCAAACTACCAGATAGGAAGGAAGGTGGTTTCCCGAAGGAGCAACAACATGTATCAAACAAGAAGAAGGCAACTGTATTTTTTCTTGGCTATATAAATTACAGCTTTCATCTTCATCCTAGAGGTTCTAGCTGTCACGTTTACTATACCTGGCACTTCAATGACTAAATCAAACTCAGTGAAAGGATTAGGGGCCTGCCTGCGAGTGCCAGAATTCGGGGCATTTTTTGTTGATGACTCAGAGAGATCGAAGACTCGTGTGATAAGTCTTGAGGTAGATGACGACCGTGTGGAAATTACTCAGTCGCTCGTCGTAGTTTCAGATTTGACCCAAGAGCCGGGTTCAAGTGTTGGTAGAAAATTTGTGTTTGTTGCGCTTGCTTCAAAAGCAGGTGATAGATTTAGAGAAGTAACATGCGGCGTTTCTGCTGATGGTGGAACATGGATGGCTCGATTGCGCGTCGATCTCGCAATCGTTAGCGAAGATCTAGACACGTTTTCGCTCAGCTTCCAGGAGCAGGACCTCGCACCTTTGATGGAAGGCTCGTTGTCCGGAGTGGGATGTAGCAATGGTTTCGAAAGAGATGATTCGTTGTCGTCAGATTTGATGGATGCTGAATTGGTGTGGTTTTGCAATATCGACGGGGAGTTTGATGCTTTTGGTGATGACAATATTGCCGGAGGATTACGGAACTTTATTCTGGACCTGCTTGTAATCGACGTTGAGGTTGAAGGGGTTTTCATTGGGCGACCGAAATCAGACGCAACGCTGGTAGAAATTAGAGATGACCTAATAGTTGCGCGGGTGCGCGAGAGAAAGTTGGGTGAAATAGGGATTCTCATAACGATTGTTCTGTCATGGGTACTGAAGTTTATAACGAGGCTGGTAAGTACTGACGATTCAGATATGTATATCTTGGCCATGTTGAATGAGAAAGCGGGATGACACTGCTTGGCCGGCTGGATGGATTCTGTTGGACAACAGTTTTCAGCGTTTCGTAGTGAAAACGGAGAAGGGCTGGGACATTTTGGGACAGTGCTGGTACCCGGCTGGAGCGTCGTTGAAAAATTCAAAGGCAACACTAAAGTTGAGGGAGGAGGTGAAATGAGGATTGTAATAAATGATAGTGACACACTCCACTAGAGCGAGCACTAATATACAACATGTAAGACATTCAAACACCCAAATGTATCTTCTAGCTCACAATAATTAGCGACAGTAATCTATTCTACCAATGGGCCGGTGACCGAGCGCGCTTTGAACGCATCTTCCAAAATTCTAATCTCTTTCAAGTCCTTCCTTCCCACCAGGAAGCCTCCATTCTCACGCTCCGATACAAGATTCAATCCAAGGTACCACTCCTGACACTGCTCACATGCATGCAGCAGCGCCCAATACAATGTTCCATTCGGGGTTGCTCCGCCTTCACGCAATCTTCTCAGAACGTCCATGAGGTACTGCAACTGGCTCTCTGGCTCGATATCGCTTTCTGCTCTCGCATTACTGTCCAACGTCACATTCGCTCCGCCGCTTGCTTCATATCTGGCTAGTGATCCTACGAGCGCTTCAAACGTTTTCCGGTTCACCTTAGTCTTAGTCATGTCATCCCTCAGCAATTCGTCCAGCGCCTTCAGTGCTAGATCCGACCTTCCATGCAACAATGAGCATTCAATCAACGCGTTGTATGTCACAATGTTCGGTCGCATTCCGCCGCCGTGTCGAACCATCGCCTTGAGCACATTGAAAGCTTTGTCCAACTCTCCATTCATTCCATATGCTTTCAGCAATAACGTATACGTGACTACGTCTGGCTCAAACTTGGCTGCTTTAAACTTGGCGTAAACAGAAATGGCCAATCCTGGTTGGTCAGACGTTAAACAGGCGTGCATCAATGTGCTAAGCATACGTGCGTCTGGAAATACACCCCACAACTTGAGGTTTTGTAACATTGCGAAACTTTCCGTGAATTGTCCAGCCTTTGCGTACCCCGACATTAATGACACAACTGCCGGACCTGGCGGAGGATATATGCCGTTTTGCATCATTTCATCAAACACTTCTCTTGCACGATCTGGACGACCCGCCATTGCACATGCTTTCACAACAAGAGAGTAACTTACGGCATCTGGCATACGTTGCTTGTTCTCTTCCTCATGCAGAATTTGTTTCTCTGAAGATGCTGTGGATGCGCCTGGGGCAGGCGGACTACTACTACTGTCTGCCAACCAGGGGCGGCGGCGGGAGAATGAGCTATGGTGCGGTAGACCATTGAAAGAATCAGAGGAATCATTTGAAGAGTTGAGATAACCATCTGATGTGGTATCTTTCTGCATTTCAGTTAAAAGCTCTAGACAGCGACGCCATTCGAGGCGGGACGAGTAGGCAGAGAGTAATGTGTTGTATACGTTTGTGTCCAATTTGGAAGGCATACGCTGTTTCATTTCGGTGAAAACTTCCTCTGCTTTGTTGAGGAGGCCGCTCTTGGCATATGCTTTCATGAGAGTTGTAAACGTGACGACATTTGGGGAGACACCACTTTGCTTCATATCTGCAAAAGCCTCCAACGCACCGTGAAGACGCTTTGGGCCACGCTTTTGTTGAACGTGCCAGTTAATAATAATGTTCCACGAAACGACGTTTGGTGCGACGTCATCCACAAGCATTTCCGAGAATAACTGACGAGCTTTGGCGAGCTTGCCGCCTCGTACGCAACTGGCGATGAGTGCGTTATATGTGCGAATGTTTGGTTTAACGTTTGCAGAGCGCATGCGCGGGATGAGAGCAATAGCAGCGTCGGGATTGCGGAGCATGCTGTACGCTTTTACGAGAGTGGTGAAACATTCAACGTTTGGATTTGGGATTTCTTCGAAGAGGGATACTGCGCGTTGGGGTTGGTTGGCTTGAATTAGACTCCAGATTAGAATATTGTAGAACTTTGCCGAGAGGGGAATATTGGCGCGTTTGAGTCGGTAGTGAACAGATGATATGAGATGGGTGCGATGTGATGTAGCTGTGGAGCGTTGTTTGACGATTTGACTTGCGACGGAGAGCAGTTCGTCGAGAGATTGCTGTGTAGCGTATGCATTGGGTTGATTCTTTCTCTGAAATGCGTAGGCGGAAATGAGATTGGAGAGGGCAACATCTTGATGATCGTACAAGTCGTGCGAAGCGGAAGTGGTGGGAGTGTGTTGCTCATCACGGTCGTTTGGGGGAGGGTTGGGTGATTTGACTGGAGGTTGAACGTCCTGGATAAAGTTTCTCTGCAAGGTGAGAGTGACGCGTGGGGTAGACACATCCTCAATCTGTTTGACGACGGTGGTGAGAGAAGCCGCTGGTTTTCCGGAAGCTGTGAGCAGGACGTCACCTACATAAACGAGGCCTCTAGCAGGCCCATCATCTGAAACGGCGGAGACGACAACGTGGGGAGCATCACCGAGCGCACGGGTCTCCTGGAGAAGAACGCCGAGCGGTCGCGGAAGCTGAACGGTGACGCGGGTTGAGCGAGGCGCAGCGGGGACAGCGAGTTTCACTGTGTTTCGATTGGGCGCCTGTCGAAGGCGACGGAGCGGCAGATGGGACGGGGATTGGAAGAGGGTTTGATTGGCGCGACCTGTCATGATGAACTTGGGCGATGGGCATGGAAGAGCGCACGTCGATTAGCTGGAGACGCCGCGAAGTGAAGAGTTGATGAAGGAGATCATTGAGAGGCATCAGCCTTAAATTTGTGTAATTGTGATGGACGGATTGCTGGCAAAATGTGATTGGCCAACTCAAGAAGATTTGAGCCGCCAAATTCATTTCGTTCTGTCGAGACGCAACGTGGAAAAGTTTAGTTAACGAACGATGTGAGATCCATCATCGGCCCATCCTCGACTCGATGTTTCTCCAAATCCAAACACAGGCCCGAGCGACAGTTGGAAAAAGACCTTCATCGTCTTCGCCACTTGTTTCCCGCCGACGCGCAGCTGCAGCCGCTGCACTCCCGTCCCAACTGCCAACCCTCTACGTGCCGCTTTTTAAACCAGTCCCACCATGTGCTCCACCGTTTCTAATTCAAATTCACACCAGCATCTTCCTATACATCAACCACTGCATTGCCTCTGCTACTCACCGCCTCCCATGTTAAATCAGCGACATGCCGCAGGCATACCTTCTCTTCATCCTCTGCACTCTTCTCCAGACTTGCCAGCCCTTCTCCCATCCAGTCACCCTCGATGTCGGCACCTCCCATTTCCTCGCCAACCACACACTCCGAGTTGACACCGAACCACTCGACACCTCCCAAAACTCTTCCAAACCCCTCCCACTTTCTGTTCGTCACATCAATGCAACCGCCTCAAAGTCAATTCGTTTCGAATTAGCAACAGTCCGTCCTAATGAACAAGTCCAGCAAGTCACCTACACAGTCTCCGATCCATCAGTCATCACTAACGTCACTCTTACACCTGTCCGTCGGAAAGGTATAAAGAATAGATGGAGTGCCGCAGCCCATCTATCAATGGATGGCTCGGTTGGTACATCAATCTTCACCATCACTGCCAGAACTGACAATCCTCACTTAATCTATTCCAAAACCTTTCTGGTAACTGTCGCAGGAATATCAGTCAACATTCAACGCGAAACTGTTAGCGGCATTCATCGCACCGGCATTCTCCTCGGTACTTTCCGTTCCTGGCTGCACTTGCGTCAGATTGCTATCCCGCTCAAAGTGCAGCCTGAGAAAGACCATTCCATTCAACCAGTGAACAGCCGTATAGCACTCTCCCTCATCCCTCTAGACCCAACTCGTTCACAAGTAGTCGACGCAATCCGCTTCTATCCAGACCAGTGCTCATCTCGTGTCGAAACAGCAATCTCCCATCAAGCGAATAATAACCTGCAATCTTCGATGACTTTATTCATCAATGAATCATCCATGGGCACAATTGGCTCAGCACATCTCCCTCCCGACTGTGGTATGGGCATGTCGTCAGACGCGTCCTGGCTTATCATTCGCCTGGAGCCATATCGTGTGGCTGCGTACGGATTTCGTGTCCAGATCACATGGTTGCCGCCAGACGCAGATGGTGACGATGGCGCTTCCGATCCATTCTTTCCAAATCATGTCATCTTGAATTTCAGGTTTGACGACATCGCTGTACCACCGCCGCTTATGCAGAATCTAACTGCATCATTAGATCCCTTTGGAGGGGAATTGTTGCGTATTCCAGTGTCAAACATATTCTCACCGCCTCGCCATTTAGACCTGAGCGCATCTGACTTTGTGCTGCAGTTGCAGTCAGCAGATGGTACTTCTCAGAATTCTTCTGCAATGCTCATTTCTCAAGACGGAAAATACCCGGAGGTGCACTTTGATACTCCCGCATGGAAAAATCAGGACAAGCAGATTCTGACATTGGCTCTTCTGTTTCATGAAAGGGGCAGTATGTATGAATCACTGAGTAGCACTAGGACATCGACAGAGGACATTGCCATATTGTCACCGGATGCATCGGTTACCATAACTTTGCAGTCTGGTGCTCTGGCTCAACTAGACAGTTGTCAAGTAGATGGGCAATATGACTCGAATCGTTTTATACGCGTTGAACTTGGTGTTCGGCAGTACCAAGCTGACACTTTCAGTGCACACAAGAACAAACAGATTATGGACCAGATTGGTGCGGTGTTTGACAATGTCTCTCCCACTGGGATCAGATTTGTTGATCAGGGGGATGGCATGGTCACGTATGCTGTATTGACTACGCGAGCGGAAGATTCAACGTTGGCGGCAAGAATCTCCAATCTCGAGGAAAGGATATCGCAACATTCACTGGCGTTTGCCGTTATGCTGCACGAAGAAGATATCACGGCGAATCGAATCGTAATTGAGGAAACTTCATTGTGTAGCGCTTTCCCCAGACTAGCGGGAGTTGAACCGGAGGGCCGCATCAATGGGAGTGTTGATGGTTTACAAACATGGGGCTTGGTATTGGTTATATTGGGTGGAATTGTGGCATTGATGGTCTTGGTACTGATTGTTTTGAAAATTATCGGATGGTTTAAATGGAGCGGTGATGAAGCGTCGCCGGCATGGAGCATTGGAGGGGCTGGAACATATGAGGCACAGTCTGGAACGGGAGAAAGCATGTGGATTGAAACGGAATCATCAATACTGACAGATCACACGGGCAGATTGGTGGATAGGGTCAGGAAATGGCTTCCATGGATTGGGCACAAGCGACAAAATGTGGCACATATAGCGTCAGTGCGAACGCGCATCGACGAGATGTGGGAATCGAGTTGCGAGTGAGCATGTAGACGAGCAATGACTAGCAACTACACTGTACATAATTTTACCATAAGATACAATACAAAACGCAAACACGGAGATCAAGCGTCCTTCTTGCCGGTGGCATTTCCAGCAGTACGCGGAGGGGGGCGTCTATGGCGGGCGGCCGGACGAGAACCGCCTGGAGAGCCCAAGTTATCACTAACGACTACGGTATCATCGGTGTGACGACGCGAGGAGGAGGCTGCAGGCTGGCCGGAAACAATGTCATTATAGAGTTGTTGAACACCTTCAGCTGCGGCACGACCGGCATGCTGGATTCCGCTCATAATTGGGCGAATAGCCTGGCCGACATCTGCAAGACTCGGCATGCCAGGCACTGGGTCGAGCCCTGTCGACGCGGGGCTGGAGGCTGGGGCGGAGGACTGCAGAGCGGCATCTTGCTCTGCGGCAATTCGCTGTGCGAGACGCAAGTCCTCTTCCTCCTGACGAAGGCGTGCTGCTGACGGCTGAGAGGCGGCGGTTTGCGAGAGGAGATATTCGACAGTTGCTTCGAGTTGGTTGTCATGCGCTTCGAGAGTGGCCTGCAGGACTGCTATATCGAGATCAGGGAACATTTGTTGTAGAGTGTCCATTGTTTCGATGAGCGCAAGTTTGCGAGATGATGGGATGACAAAGATGCCGAGCAGCAAGAACAAGCGTGGCGGAGTGGAGTGGAGTGGAGCAGTGGACTTGACAGCATCGCAATGTCATCCGGATTCCAGTATGCACAAGTCGGCTGGAAGCTCTTGTGTTCAGCGAGCAGAGCTGTCGGTTATGCCAAGCGGATGTATGTGATTGGATGCAATAAAACCACGAATGGAAGAGTGACACTTGGAAAATACAATCGTATGAATTGCTCCATTCCATTTCGCGTGACAATGATCGTCGCCACTCGCATCGGCGATCAAGTGACTGTTGCGGGAAGCACAATTCTTCCGTTTCGTTCATCGACGTATCAAACTTTAGCAACCGTCCCAACGTGCCATCCGTTCATCACCTTTCCACAACAGCTTCATCTACCCGTTCCAATCTCAGCACACATCATGACAGCATCCCCATTCGCGTCATTGCTTCCAAATCGCACTGGCGCACAGCTCTTGTCCCCCATACGCCACCATCCGCACGATTGAATCCCGTGACCAATACTACTGCAAACAACTCAATAGTAGACTCTATCCTCTCGCACCGCCGTCTCGTCCAACCACCCATATTTCACTCCATACTTTCTGTACCCGCACACCGCACCCACTGCAACATCCTTTTCAACGTCCAGTTCAGCGATCCCCCCGAATACTCAACCGCCCACATCCCTCCATAAATCCTTCTCGTCCCCCTGTTCGCACAACGCGTCCACGTCTCTGCTACTCTCTTTCTCCAACAGCAAGCAGCTTTAATCGCCATCATGCGGTTGCCACCGCCCCACAACGCTGCTCCTATCCTCTTTTTGCTACTAACGTTCTTGGCCCCGGCCTCATGTCACCCGCTGTCGCAACGACCCGCTTTGCCAGCTGTGCACACCACCGTCTCCACCTGTCTCGACTGGTCTAAAAACTATGAAACATACTGGGCACGCTTCCCTCAATGCCATTCCGGATCTGGTACTGTTCAGTGCTGTGATCTGTATGACTTGATGGACAAGTCTATCCGCATCTTTGCTAATGAGCTCAACTGTGTTGTCACGGACCTCGGATACTATAGAAGTCTTTTCGAACGCCACTGTGGCCAGGTACCGTCTGGCGGTGGTGGTAACTCTGACGCACCGACCCCGCCGGATTTCGATGATGGTAACAACGGTGGTGGTGGTGGCTCCGGGGGCGATGGGGGCGGAGGTGGTGGCGGAGGAGGAGGAGGAGGTGGTGGTGGTGGTGGACACAACCCAGATATCATCAAGATTGATCCGCACAACCCTACCTTCAACGATGGCAGCAACGGTGGTGGCATCGGTAGTTCCACTGAGGAGCCGTATGACGATGGCAGCAACGGAGGCGGTATCGTAAGTAATGGTGATGGGCATCACGGGTTTAACGATGGTAGTAACGGTGGTGGCGGTGTTAGCACCAACGAGGATCCATATGATGATGGAAGTAGCGGTGGTGGCGGTTTTAGCACCAACGAGGATCCGTATGACGATGGCAGCAACGGAGGCGGTGGAGGCAGCAGTGGTGGTACGATAGTGAACAATGATCCCGGAGCAAACAGCGGCGACTCGACGACGGTGAATGATGACAATAATAACAACTCTGGCAACGGTACACCTGTGCCTGTTCGTTTCGAACGGGATTGTTTCCACGGAGAGAACAGTGTGCGACTGTCGAATGGTGCGGTGAAGAAGATGAAGGAGTTGGTGATCGGAGATGAAGTCGAAGTAGGTGGTGGAAAGTTCAGCAAGGTGTTCATGTTTACGCACGAGGATGCGGAGGCGAGATCAAGGTATATCAAGTTGAGCACCGACTCGTCGAGTGTGATGGTGACCAGTTTACATTACATGTACACTAGGGAGGGACTTCGATTTGCTCAAGACATCCAAGTTGGGGATCAAGTGGTGCTGGGCGACGGGCGATTGGTAGGTGTTGTAGAGAAGAAGGAGACGGAAGGGAGGGGGCTGTACAACCCTCAAACGATTCAAGGAGATATTGTAGTGAACGGAATTCTAGCATCTACATACACGGGAGCTGTGGAGGCGCGAAGGGCGCATGCGCTATTGCTGCCGGTGCGGGCGCTGTTCTCGATCGGCGGCGCGCGAGCGAGCGTGATCTACAACGGGCAGTGGGTGGAGGACAAAGTGCGGCAGTTGCTAAGTGTGTTATAGTTGAATTTGTATTGTGTAATAAAAATGGTTTCCATTAGTGAATTAAATTGTCAGGGGAAAATAACGGTCAGGTCAGTGCGAGAAACTATCGATTTAAACGTGCTCGCGCAACTCTGCCGCACAGCAGTGCACTTGTCAACACTACCAAGCGGAGCGCACCGTCATCGCTCGCTCTCTCAACTTTGCGACCGCCGCTCCCGACTCATGTCCGCTGCAATATCACAACCGCCCGTAATGTCCCCGCTGCAACAGCAGCATGACCAGCCGCAGCAACAACAACCTCCCTCTCAACCGCTCGTTGCTGCCTCTCCCTCTTCCACCTCATCCTCCCCGTCTCGCGGCGTCGTCGTGCTGGAATTCTCCTCGCCAGACCATCGCTCCAGCCCCTCCGCCAGTCGCGAGCGCCGTCGAACCACCCGCCAGCGTGTGTCGCGCTATGACCAGTCCACCGAATCGGACGCGTCGGCCAGGTTTCTCAGCAGAACAACCGACAGATTCCTCGCCTTCTACATGGTCGTCGTTGTTGTCACCACAACCGCTATTCTCGTTCGCAACCGAGACAATTCATCCCCCAATGACCCAGATAGCAACTTGAAAACATGGCTCATCGTGAACGCGGTGCTTCTCGTGTTCAGAAACTCTGGTCGAATTTGCATGCACTCATTTCCGTCTGATGGACATGCTCGGAGCAAGTTCTGTCTCACCTGGTTTTTTCGTGTCCTAAGCTTTGTCTACATTGGCTGGTTCATCACTGGCATTGTTTATTTATCAGAAGTAGAACAATTGGACTTTGAATCCACAGTTCAGCTTCTCACGACCGTAATCATTGTTTTCGAAATGGTCTCGCTGTGCGTTTCAATCTTGCTCGCCCTTTTCATATTCTTCTTTGCGTTACGACCGGTGCTCAACACGCATGCGACGTCGCCCGGTGCCACGCCCGAGGACTTGTCCCGTTTGAAGACGTACAAGTATGTGAGCACTGACGATCAATCACCCAACGCACAGACGCAGTCGGACAAGACGTGTAGTATTTGTCTGTGCGAATACCAACAAGACGAGGTATTGAGAGAATTACCGTGCGCTGTTGGCAAACACGTTTTCCATGCCTCGTGTGTCGATGCGTGGCTCACGCAAAACCTTTCGTGTCCAATTTGCCGCGACGATCCCTTGGGTAGATTACCGGCCGACTCTGCGGAATCGACCGATCACAGTCAAGTTTGATGCTGCGACTCTATTCTATTGCTCCTCTAGATTATTATTAGAAACGAACGAACGGACGAACGAACGAATGGATTGCTCCGTTGCAATCACACGACCGGCATGGGTTGCGACTAATTTGTACATTATGATGCAAAACTTAAACTATTTGGTTTTATCCACCCGCGACTAGAACGCTCCACAATTGAACGCAATGATCGTAGAACGATCCCGTCAGCGCAACACGTTCGTTCCCGCAGTCTAGTGCCGGAACCCAGCTTGCGCCATACGCCAGCGACTTGTGTCCATCGTAACGAGCTGTTACTGACGTTTCAAGACTGCTGCTGTCCACTTGTACAACTTTAAATCCATCGTACATGCTTGCTACCAACACCAATCGGGCGTCGTGAGGATGAAACTTAATTCTCCACACACCGCCTCCAACGCAAACCTCTGAAACACATCTTCGCATTGCGCGAATGTCCCACACACGTAACGTATCATCATATCCACCTGTCCACAGCGACATTTGACCAAAATGGCTTGTGTCATATCTGTTCTTCGCAATTGCAGTTACGCCGACACCTTGATGTGCTTTTCGTAACTTTATCGTCGTGTGATTGCTCCCCATCTGCCAACCACACAGCGTGCCGTCATCACCACCCGAGTATACTGTGACTGGTCCAGCAGCGTTTTGTGGATCCACGTCAAGACAAGTTGTCCAAGCTTCTTGCGCATGCACAGCTTTGCGCGATTCCACCGGCGATGTGTTGCCATTTGCCGTTCGGAACACCGATACGGCACCATGCGAATCCGAAGTTGCTGTTAGTACGCTGTGCTCCGTTTCGCGTACAACATCGACAGACAATATGATGTTGTCTTGCTGCGATTGATCGGCTTGCATCAAGTTGGCTGTACTGGCAGTTTTGGCATCTGCAACGCTTTCGACAAGCACAGATTGCAACGTGTTCTCCGCACAGGCAGCGTACAAGGTAGGCAGTCGACGAGCTGCGGGTGGATGAAAGACATCACAACAGGCGACATCTAGAACACCGGGAAGATCGTGCACAGTCGAAATGTGATCAAGAGTGAGTTGGGTATCGGTGTGAGTATAGACGCGGGAGGCACGAAGAAAGACAAGGGCACCGCGGCGCTTGGGCTGGGCGGTGAGGTGCTCGTCAGCAGCGAGCTCGTAGGTGCCGACAACGGCGGTCTGTTGAATAGAATGGCGGTCGGGCTCGAGTTGTGTGCGTCGGGCGGCACCAACGAGGGCGACAGAATCGGCGCCGAGTTGAGAATCGAGTTGGGCGTGAGTGGTTGAACGCATCGTGTGTGTGTGAACAATTAATTGATTTGAAAATCAATGCGTGTCAGCCGAGCAGTCCGGTGACTAAATCGGTGTCCAGAATATTAACTCTGCTGAGACTGTTGTTCTTCAACAACTGGAATATAACAAACCAAAGGATCCACAAAAAGCTCTCCACAATGCCGACGATGAGCGAGAGCCAGATGTAAATGCGAATGCGAAAGTTGCCAGAATGTCCCCGCAACTGACCCCAAAAGTAGGCCACGTTCACGAAATGCAGCAGCGGCAAAGCCAAGCAGCCGAGATAGAAGCTTCTTCGGCATATGATCAACAGCTGGTGCTCCTTCTGGTCGATGTCCCTCTCCTCCATGGCGCCCTGCACGCGTTTTGCCTCGCGCTTGCCGCGTTCGGCATCTTTCTGCTCGCGCGATCGAATGTCTGCGAATAGCTCGTCGGGCTTGGCGTCGGGAATGGGCACAGTCGGGGAGGACGGAGACGGCGGCGCTGCCTGCTCGATAACATCGGTATCGGTGGTGAGAGCGCCGCGCATCCATGGTGACGCACCGAGTCGAAGCACTGATGCGGCCGATTCACCTTGCGGAGGAACTGGCACGGCGGCCGATATGTCCATGGACTGCGTTTCAATGTTGCCGTCCGACATGTTGGGGTGCGTAGCAAGATAGCGAGCGACGAGCGACTGGGGCAATTCGGGAGCGGATGTGGTTCGCATTGATATTTGTTGGTTTGTGGCTAATCAGATTAGCGCAGTCGCGTACCGTAACGTTGCACTAACAAGATGTGTACACCCAACAAACGCACTGTTTCAATATAATTTCATTGCCATTCATTTTTCGCCAGCCCATCCTCCGACCGTATCTCCCACAATGCCGCTTCCCTCCCTTTTATTCATCTCCTATCCTCCGCGTCCTACTTCCGCAACCGCCCGCGCCCACGCACGCGCCCTATGTCCTCTCAACACTATACATCGACGTCAACGCCCTCCACGCCTGTTGCCGTTACAAATGTCCCTCGACAATGACGACGATGATTACAGCAATTCATCAAACCGCTTGCACAAACAACCAGACCTTTTCGTTCCAATCTTTGTTGCCATAGCATTTATCGGCTACACTCTCATTCTAACCTGGGACTTTCTCACCAGCTGGAACATCATCTGACCGCTCTAGTACGGAATCGCCGACCGGTCATACGCCAAAAAGGACCCATTGTCTTCTACCTCCAGCGAATCAACCACGTCCAATAGACATCCCGCCGCATAGTCTACTTCAAACAACTTGCCAGCAGGCACATTCTTCCGAAACGGCATCGACAGATCCGTGGCAACCGTCCCAGGATGTAATGAAACGCATATCACCCCGCGTCGGCCTAGTTCGATGCTCGCCGTTCGTACTGCCTGATTTTGTGCAGCCTTAGACGCCCTATATGATAGCCATCCACCAATACCATTATCGCTTATACTTCCAACTCTCGCCGAAAGTGTCGCCCATATACTCGCTACCCTGTCCTTCTTCCTCGCCGTTGTCATCAATGCGCTGAAATGTTTCGCAACCAGAATCGGCCCAACAGTATTCACCTGTTCGCAAACACAACAATTAGTTTCAAAGCAATTTACAACTTTGGCGCAACAAACAAGCCATCACGTACCTCCAAGTTCCTTCTCAGAAACTCCCCATCAACTCTCGACAAAGATGTCTCCGGCATGTTCCCATCCTCGTGCAACACACCCGCGCAATGCACCAGTAGATCCACACGAGCTTGCCCCGTCCACTCTTGGACATCTTCAGCGGCCATGCGCACCTGTTGCTCGTCGCAAACGTCCATTTCAACCAGTCGAAAGCGATCAGGCATAAATTGCCACAACGCTCCGAGCGCACCAGCCGAATCTTTATTTCGACATGTGGCAACTATCTTGCCCTTCCATCCGCGACTCACGAGGCTTTGCACCATTGCAAGCCCGATTCCACGGCTCGCGCCCACGACAATACACACAGCGTCCGGATCGCTGTTACGCTTCGCAGAGTCAGCGGACGGAGCCGGTGGATCGAACTTTACCTGCGCATTTGTCAATAGTCGTCTTGACGGAGCGCTTCTCGAGATTAGCGGCGATGCGCAATAGGTTGGCAATTGAATTGATCTCTGGCGTGAACTGGCCACAAAGGGGGAGTGAATTGCCCAAGCGTGCAGCGGCCTCATCGCTCGACCAAACCTGCAACTGTGAAGACCGGCAAGCAACGAGCGAACGTTGATGCCATTCATGACTGACGATGATCGGATACATATATGGGCCAGGTTGGCATCCAAGTCAGCGCTCGTTTTCTCAAAATTAATCTCGACCACCGCATTTACTATTTTACGAGCTATCAACGCTGGCTACGCAGCCTCCCACATCATTACAATCTCTCTATCATGACGATGGCTCAACATCCAATACAGTCGGGAACTCATAATGCAGACCCTGCTCAGCCAATTTCGCCTGTCGCGCACTAGTCCGCTTCGCAGCTGAGCGCGCACGCTTCGCCACTTTGATTGGATCTCGTGCATGCAGGATCATTTGTTGCCGATGTGCCGAAGACCAGGGGATATTCTTAAACGTCTTGTTACATCCCTTGAATGTATCCTCATGAACCTTTTCGGCAGGAACAAATTTTGCTACCAGCGACCTGCCATGCATCAGATACCCATCCATTGATTCGGCAGCAATCGAAGCAACATCCTTGTTTCTGAATTCTACAAACGCATACCCCCGCGATCGATTCGTTTTCTTACTTCGGCTCATCCGAACTCTCGTGACTCTGCCAAACTGTGAAAAGTATCCGCGGATCTCACGCTCATAAAACCCATGAGGCAAATGCCCCAAGTACATCACACCGGTTTCTATGTTGTCTTCCTTTTGAGGTAGTTTCCCTCGTGAACGTAACTCCCGCACCTTCCGCTTGATCTTGCGCGTCTCCTTTTCGCGCAATTTCTTCTCCTCTTCGTCCAGGCCTTCTCCATCAGTCCATTCTTTCTTTGAAGGTGGTTCCGCATTGACATCCAACATCAACATGTCTTCATCTTCTGGGAATTCCTTCTTCTTTACACTATCTTTTTCGCTCTCATTCAATCTTGCTTTCAACACTTGCTCAGCCTCAGTATCCACCGATTTTTGTGAAACAAGGTTTGACAACGGCGATTCCCCTAAAAGATCCGCTTTTGCTTTGGTCATTTGCTTGTGGAATGTGACATCTGGCGTGGCAGAACCCCCTGTGTTGTTCTTGCCATCGACCGAGTCGGCGGAATCTTTTGCCTTTTGTGCTGATTTCTTCAAGGACTCTGCCTCCGCAGTCTCCAAATCAAATCGGCCGGGCGAGCGTTTGGATTTCTTAATTTTCTTCGAACTGGGAGCCTCAGCCACGGACTTTTCAAAATGGGTTGGGGTATTTAGCGTAACGCTATCACTCAAGAAGGGTTCCGCTCTACGCTTCTTGGATCTCTTCACGGAAGAAGTCTTCGGAGTAGAATCGGAATCCATCTTCGAGGAGTGAGCAGGAGTCGTTTCCATGTCGTGTTGTTCTGTTTGAACTTTAGTCGCCTTTTTCGGTTTCTTTCCAGTAGAAGGCTTCGACTCTGGAGTTGTGTGAGCAGATTTCGGACTTTTAACAGGTTTCTCGACGGATTTCTTTGGAGTGATTTTCTTGAGCTTTCCAGTCGAATGTGGGGTAGACTTTTGCGCAGGCGTGTTTAAAGGTTCATCCCGTTGTTTTGAGGTATTGTCGGGTGCTGAATCTGGAGACTTGCGAGCAGATTTCGGGCTCTCCATAGGGATATCTTCCACAGTCTCATTCTTCTTAGTTTTTTTGGACTTGTTCGCAGATTTGATCTTCGGAGTAGATGGAGAAGTGTTTGTCGGATGGCTGGCGGTTTGTTCGGTGTCTTTCGAGTGTTGGGGAACAAGTTTTTCGGATTTTTTCGCAGGGGTCTGCTTAACTGGTTGGGAATCCGACACTGGTAGAATCTCATCGGCCTGGTCATTTTCTTTGGGCTCAGAGATTTGCATGGCAGCAATTCGCTTAGATTTCTTAGACGGCGTCTTTGGTGTAGGCTTGGAAATAGTCGGAACGGGTTTAATAGATGCACGTTCTGAAGCGGATTTCTTTGTTGCTGCTTTCGTGGATTTGGCGCGAGGAGTAGTTGTGGGGGCTTTGCGGGTCGATTTGGGAGTGGTGGTGGGCGCGCTAGGGGTGGATTCGATGTCTATGGATTGCTTGGCAGCAATTCTTTTCGACTTTCTCGCTGAAGTCATTTCAGGCGCTTTCGGAGTGGCTCTACTCCTTGTGGAAACACCTGGAGTGGAAACGGTGGGTTTGGGCGTAGATGGTTCAGCTGGAGCATCGGATTCTGGATTTGCCGAACGCTTGGTTGTCTTTCTGGCGGACTTTGGCGTCTTTGGGTTTGGTGCCATGTTTGCGATGAATGTGGCGAGACAGACTGGGTTGAGGTGCGAGTTGCTGAACGGAAAGAACGAAATGGCGTCGGCGGCGGCTGAATTTAGTGAGAATGGACGATTTGGAGATGGAAAGTGATTTTAAAAATTAATTCTAGAATTGGATAATGAATCCGATGGTATCAACGGGAACACAAGTTGGGTTTCCGTTTGGGACTGTTGTGTCTAAAGGTACCCTCGAGGGTACGCTGATTGCGTTGTCACCCGCGCGATGAGGACAACAGTTGTCTCACCACTAGCCCGCCCTGCATTACTTCTTTAGTCGCTGCCACCTGTGCCACTAGCTCTTGACAAGTTCAACGCATTTTCCCGCGACGCAATCCCCAACATTCCGCGATGGCAACCGAGCAACAACCCGCGTCTTCATCAATACCAGCCGAAAACGACGTAAAGCAAGCACCAATTCAACCACTGCCGCCGCCAATCCAAGATACCGAAACCAAACAACCAAGCGAGACGCCCCAAAAACAGGCCCCGGCCCCAATTGTATACGACTTGCCGCCAGCAAACACCGCCGAAACAGCGCTCAACTCGCTCGTTGAAACCACAAAGTCGAAATTCGCCCAAAGAGCAGCCCGTTTCGGCTCCGATGCCCGCCCCGTGCGTGACGTTGACGTCCTTGGAGCTCGTCGCGCCTCGGTCCGTCAAGGCTTCGCTACCGGGTTCGATATTCATAGCGAGGAGCAGAAGCGTCGACGTGCACTCCGAGCAAAGAGATTCGGTTCAACTCAACCCTCTCAAGAGGATACTAAACAAACTACGCCGCAGCCATTGATACAAAACCTTCCCGTCAAAAGCGACCCGCTTGAACGTCGCCGCGATGTCGCTGTCGGTGAGCTACCGCGTGATAATGTCTTGCATGTCTTCGGTGTAGATGACATGTCTACACGAGATATCCTCTCACATTTCCGCCCGTACGGTCCAAGTTGGTGTGAGTGGCTCAATGACTCTAGTGTGAACGTTGCTTTTGAGGACGCATTTACCCTCAAGCGAGTGTTGACTCGGCCCGCAACTGCCAAGGTAAGCACAGATGCGCCGGAAGATCGTATGGAAGACAGCGAAGGTGCTGGAACTAGCATTGCAGTAGCGGGGGAAGGCTCATTAGCCGAAGAGCTGCAGTGGCGTCCAACAGAACCATTCACAAAGGGAGAGGTCGTCATTCCACTATGGGTGCGTCAGGCAACGGAGAAAGACCGAAGACCAGACATGCCCAACCCTCGTTCAAAGTGGAGTCGCACTGTTAGGGAGAAGAGGCGAGCAGATAGGGTCGGTCGAGACAGTGAATATAAGAATATGAGCGACGAAGGCAGAACATCTAGAAGGAGACAGCTGGGCTTGCGCAGTGCCATTCAAAAGGCTAGGGCAAAGAAGGTGACCAAAATGGACCTGGATAAAGCGCTTGAGACGCAATAGTTTGTTTGCGGAAAAAGCGCGTCGATGTAACGCTTGTATACTATCTAACAGTACATGCATCGTAGCGTCTTCTCCTGACACAAAACTTTAGTCTCAATTGATCGCTGCGAAAGACATGACCCAAGAGAGCAATCTTGGAAAACCTGAAATATAACACACTATCGTCGATCCGTTTTTCCAATTCCACGTTTGCCACTGAATAAATGTTTGGGCATCTTTGACGGTATACCACGATCTGCTTCTCCCTTCTTCGCTTGCTTCGCAACACCAATCTTCATTTTCTTACGCGCCAATTCGATTGCCTTCGTCTTCTGTCTGACATCCTTGTAGCCCTCCGACGGACCAACACTGACAGATCTGCCCCTGGATAACGACCTTGGTCGACTTGCCGATCGTGCCACAGAAAGGCCGACACTTTCAGAACGTGCCCTCTTCTTTCCTGTATGTCGAGCTGCTCTGGAGACAAGTTCGGACGCATCTTCCCTCTCTAGTCCAAGATCTTCTAAATGACCCTGTAGTCTTGACCGCCGCATCGGGACCTGATTCCTCTGTAGTGCAGACCGGTGCTTGTTTGCACTTCTCTCACGAATCGATGAGTTCTTGATGAGAATCTTTCGCTCCTTGATCTTGCGAACAGTGGCCATTTCTTCCTCAGTAACAAAACGGTAACCGCCAACGTCAGCATCATTCTCAACGTCGCGAACAGCCTCTCTCGCATCCTCTTCGCGTTCAAGTGCCTGCAATTTCGATTCGATTTCGGGGTCGACGAAATCTGCAATATTCTTGCCATCAACGATTTCGGGAATGACATCATAGGCCCATTCCTTATTTCGCAACTGATAAAGTTTTCGCCAATCCATAGAATATACACCTGCGCCACCGTTCTCCTCTTGGATATCCCTTTCCAGTTTGCGACGTGGAGCTTCCTCTTGCATTGTTGCATCGATATCGTCTTCGTCGGCACGCATCTGATCATCCTCCTTGCGCATTGCAAGGACCGATTGCGGAATGTTGGGCTTGCGCGTTGTAGGCGTTTTAGGAGTTGCTAGATGAAGCCTGTTGAGGACATTTTGGACCTTCTTACCGCGGACCTTGGCTTCAACACGTGCTTCCAGAAGGGCTTCACAGGCGGCATTCTTCACGTCACTGACACCAATTTGGTCGTGAGTGGACATTTTCATTAGTTTGGCACGCCCATCGGATTCCGATTCGAAAGATTGGAGCAGCGCTTTGGATTCATCATCTAGGGTGTCCTCCCACCGCAGATCTGTTTTGTTGGCGACCACTATGACGGGTTTGTTGGCGAAGAGGGGCATGATTGATTTGAAAAGGCTGTGTTGTTTGGCTAGGGTGTACCCGCAGGCCTCGCTGGGATCGACGAAGAAGAGAACACAAGAACGAAGATGTGCAAGAGCTGTAATTGATTGCATCTCAATGGTATTTCGAGCCTCGAGTTCATGATCTAGAATACCTGGTGTATCGATGACCTGCCAGCGCAAATATTTGTAATCACAGTGTCCAACGAACAGACTTTTGGTAGTGAATGCGTATGGCTGCACGTCGACATCGGCGCGAGTGATAGTATTGATGAAGGAAGACTTTCCTACGTTGGGGAAGCCGGCGATGAGGAGTGTTCGGGTGGCTGGATCGATGGAGGGGAGACGGGCAAGATGTTGTCGAACCTGCTCGAGGTAGGCGAGATTACGCTTGTGACGGGAAATGAGGGTGCACATTCGGCCGAGAGCGGCACGTTTGAGGCACTTGCATCTGTAGAGGGAATCTGCATACTTGAGGAGGCGGATGTAATCGCGTCCGATGGCATCGATGAGGGCGCGTGCGGTTGTAAGCTGACCTAGGGCGAGTTTGTAGTGGTCACGGTCGTAGAGAACATTGAGGAGGTCTGCGTAGAATGGATGGAGATCATCGAATTTTGGAAAGTCTTCAATGATCTGGGTCAACTTGTCATGGAAGGATTGTTGGGAGAATTTGACTTTGCGCATGTAGAAATCGCGAATGCGGGAGATTGCATAGCCCTTGTGTACGACGGTTGGTGTTTTGCGCTGTGTTTTGGAGAGGACGGTGTCCACGAGGACGGAGGCGGCGGGGACGACGGTGAGAGTTTTGAAGTTGTAAAGTACCATGGTTGGTGGGTGTATCGAAGCGGAATGGTGTGCCGTTTACGCCACCGCCATCAACAATGATAGTGCAAGTGGATCGTCGTCGAAGCAATCATGAAACGTGTACAATGATAAATAGATCTGGAATCCAATGGGAAAATAGATTGTGGCCTAGATGTGGTGGAAGGACACGTGATAAATAATGGGGCACGGCGCAGAGGAATCAAGTGCAGACCAATGGAGTGCGGCATTGGGATTACAGCGAAACCCTAAATCAAGTGTTGTCCCAATGGACAAGCGCAGTTGGGGTGCACCAATGGGAGCGATAAATCTGGCCGAAGAAGGCACAGAAACTTTGATTATACTGGTCTGCTGGCCTGACCTGGCGTTACTGCTCACCATTGACTGACAAATTGGGCACCCGATTGGCCCGCACGTTACGTGCACCTTCTCATAAACTATTTTAATTTATTTTTTCATGATGGCACAGCACGCCGAAACCCAACATATCCTTTTACAGTCGCGTTTTTCTGCGCTCAAAACTCGACTTTACCTTCCGACCCCGACACAACAAACACCCAAACCTCCGTCTTTCCCGACCTCCACCGCCCCAACTATGGATTCCGAATTCGGCCACATTCTTGACGCCTTAGCCGGCACTCCCGCCGAGCGTTTCGGCGAGTTTCTTACCTCAAACGCTAACGTCCCCTTCGCTGCCAACAACCCGCCCTCTCCCAGCCCCCACATTCAACCCCACCATCTTTCCCTCGAGATGCCCCTCCTCGCCCTAGCTCGTCCCCATCCCACCACCCCACCCCTCGATGAACCCCTTGATCTAGCTGTCGACCCCGCCAACAACTACCTCCCCCTGCCCTCCTCAGCTGTCACAGGCGCATCCGATATGTCTCGTACAACCACCCCAAACCTCAAGTCTGAGCCCGTCCCTCATACAAAGTGCAAACGACGGCGTTCCCCGATCGCCAAGTCGCGCGAAAAATCCACCTATCGCCTTCTCAAAGCCGCTCACTCCGACGTTTCATCTTATCTCACCTCTCAAACACTCCCCGCCCCATCCCCCGCCCTCTCCCCCACCAAGCAGCCCACCGTCCCCAACACCGCACCAAAGTCGCACACCAGGAAATGTCGAGAGAAGGTCACCAAACAATTTGACAATCTCCTTCAAGTCCTTCCCATACCGCCTCGCGGCGTAGAAGTCAAGCACAAGGCACAAATTTTAGACTACACAATTCGCATATTCCGCAAGCTTCTTCTCCAAAGAACCTTACTTCAGACTGAAATTGCCCTCGCCTCCAAACCCGCCCTGCAACAATGGATGAATGCAACTATCACAGCTGCAAATCCCCACAGCATTCCAGCGCCTTTGCCGATATCAACTGTGCTCGAACCGTTTGTCGGCCTCTATTGTGTCAAGAAGAGCTGGACCTATGGTGAATTATGGCTCGTAGGCGATGACCCATTTTCAGCAAGACTTTCCTTCATTGTGTTCAACACAGACGATGCAAACGTTCTAAAGAAAGTAGACGCCTTTGCGACAACATCCCGTGCACGCTATAGTGCAATGGCACCTATCCGCACCGGCATAATTGCACGAGCGCTCGCTTCCCGCAGACCAGAATGGTTGTCAGACTTGAAATCGGATCCGTCCGTATTCGACCGCGCGCAGCTTGCAGCTGAACATGGAATGTGTGTCGCTGAAGCAGTACCAGTCATGCTGGACAATACTCGTTGCGCCGCTGTAATGCTGTTTGGAGACGTCAAACAGCACACATATTCAACAGCAGATCTATCCGTTGTGCTTGATTATGCAACAGTTCTGGGCACTTCATTTGCCGCCTATCAGGCAAATACAAGCAACTCACCAGCGCATTCGGTCAAAGTAGAACCCAATGAAAGCCATATCCAAGAGCAAGACTTTCTATCTAGCGATATGATTCCACCTGCTTCAGAAACATCCGCCAGCTTCTTTGATGCGGACTATCTGTCGCCGCGCTAGTTGTCTCTTCGAAAAATTTAGTGTTGGTAAGATAGTTGTAAAATATGCGGCGTGTGTCCATATGCGTTGATTGGGAATTTAACTTTGCGGTCATGCTACTTATCTCCCAGTACCACTAAGCAACAACTTTTGAAAGAAGTCTGACTGAACTGCGACCTGAGCGCCACTGGTCGCATCTGTCTTGGATGCAACCGTTTTATCAACGTCAACTCTTTGCGCAATGTCTTTCACCTTGTTGATGAACCGGTTACGCTGCTGTACACTCTCTGCCTTGACAGTATCTGCTTGCGCGCCATTTGAACGCTCCTCCTTCCCAACTTCACCAAGCGATGCCGGACTCTCCCAATCGCCATGCACGACATCATCAAACTTCATACCAGCAGCGTCAGTTATTGCGCGAATCTTTCCAACGGTATCCCATCCAGGTGGTATGATGCCATCACCACCACCAGTAATACAAGCCGTGCCGAAAACGTTGACGGCATCAGCACCGCGCTTCCAAGCGGCGCACACGGCATGCAAGATGTTTGCGGCAGGACCGTTTGGTCCCTCATGAACTAGCAACACGGCCGACGTATCAAAGTGGGTCAACGCAGCGTATCGCAATGCACATTCGTGATGTTCGGCGACATTCACAGCGACGACCACTGTTTGAGATGGCTTGAGCGTATCTGAAAGTAGGCGAAGTTGAGACGGACTCGTCACAACAAATATGCAGCGACGATGCTTGTCGAAATGAGGGGCGTGAGCTGGCGTCGCCACGACGGCATCGGTTGTTGTCGCAAGGCTGGATGAGGGCAGGTTGAGCGCTGCTCGAAACGGAACGGGACAGACTAGGAGAGCGGGCTGTGATGAAGGAGATCGGGTATGGGACATCATGGAGTGGAGGTACAATGATGTCATGATCAAACACTGCGGATCGTAGAGCGAAGAGATGTTTATTGTTTTAGCGGGAAAGTATGACAATTTAGACGGCAGTCATTAGTCTCGAATTTGATGGCAAGTCCAACTTGCGTGTGGTCGCAAAGTGGCCGCAGTGTTTTTCAGTTTCCGCAGCTCCTGTGCAGCGCACGCTTCGGTCTCACTCGTGATTTCTTCGCCGAGAGATTCCACACGCGCTGTTGCAACCACGAATCGTTTTGTTGTTTATTGTACATCCAATTCAGTTATCATGGCGTGTTGAATTGGCCACGTCAACTTGTGCTCGACTAGCCATTGATCTGGACCCGAGACCGTTGGTGAGATTATAACATGAACGCGTTACATAAACTGCAATATTAGCGATCCTCTTCAAACTGCTGCCGATGCGCAATACGTTCTTTAAGCTCCTTCAACATAGCTTCTCGAATATCCACATACTCCTCCGGTACAACAACATCCTCCTTCATGTTGGAACCAGCCTTTCCCCACGTCAAAACTCCCTCAGATTCTGCCATACCACCACCAATACCACTTCCCTGCAGCTGCAAAAGCGACACCGCACGACTCACCATCGCTAGTATACTATCCAATTTCTTATCATACAGTGCTGCAGGGTTGGACTTTCCCGCTGGCGGAGGCGGAGGCGGCGGCGGCAGTACCTTTGACTTGTTAATCAACGCTGGGGGTAGCGGGGGTGCTGTCGGTACCGTTGACTTGATCGCGACAGGCAGCGGCAGTGGCGGCGTTTCGGGGATAGTATGGGTTGATTTGGACACGTCTCCCACAACGGAAGCACCACAGGCACGCACGCATTCGAGCTCGCTGTCGCTGGACATGCTCGGCGAAACAGTTGAAACTGAGCTAGTTAGAGCAGTTGCATTTTTAACGGAGCGTCGTTTCGGTGCTGAGCGATGGTGCTGCGGATGTGACGGTGATGCAAGCAGCGCTTCCAGACGTGTTCGAATGAGAGACACGCGCTTCGCAGCACTAGCGAGCGTTGCATCCATGGCGACTACCTATGGTTGCATCGCAAATTGTTGTGCAGGTGCACATGACAGAAGAAGGATGCGATGTGCTGGCAGTCAGCAGGTCGATGATGGAATGCAAATGCGGGCCGCGCGCATACGTTGCCTTCCGTTTGATTCGGTTCGATCGATGATGCTTTTTGCATCGTTTCGCACGTTGTTTTCTGACTCACCAATCAATTTCGTCGCGTCCACTGTTGATCGCTTTCTATTGGCTCCATATCTGCTACATAGATGTGCCGAAGCTCGACAGAGTCATAGCTAAGACAGCCTGTCGCCCAACATTGGAACTTACCGCCCCAGCCCAGAGAGTGAAATGATGCAGTATGTCATACGTTGCGGCGAGAGGTGTGGTTCAAAGCTGCGTAAAGAACAATACTGTGGAAATGACTTTTACAGGAAAAATTATACAGATAATTTTTACCAGAAATTTAATTTAGAGTTAGATGGAAGTCTGGAAAATTCCAGACGTCCAACTGCTGGGAGTTAAATGCAGCTCCGAGCGGTGGCGGAATAACCTAGAAAAGCTAGCTAGACTTAGTAAAATCTATCTGTCTACATTTCTACATCTACACCGTTCTATTACTCCTCGCACACTGCCACATACGACATGGTACTCTAGTGGAGGGCCGACGACCCGAACCAGCAGGCGGGCCCATCCACTGCTAAGATGGACAGATCTCTCTCTTCCAACGTCAAAAAGTTCTTCTTCTTCTTCGAGAACGTCGCTATGCGCGGCAAGTCTGACGAGGACAAAGCGCTCGAACTCCTCGCCCACCTCGAGGGCGAGGCGTTCGAATTGTACTATGAAACGTTCGCCAAGGATGGAATGCTCACGGAGGAAGCTATGAACTACGCCCTTGTCAATAAGGTCTTCATCGATCGCTTCGGAGTCAAGACCGAGCCGAGTGATGACATACGCAGTGCCGTCAATGCGGTACTGGATCCTGAGGATCTTCTCGGATCGCTCAAAACTATGGATCGTTTGTTCGAAAAAGTATCCTTCAATGATGAAGTTAAGGTTGGCCTTCTGAAGAATGCACTCTCCCGCTTCCCAGAACTGGCCCAGTTCCCGATCTATCGCGGTGCCACACACTACGCCGACCTCAAGAAAGTGGTGCGTGAATTCGACCAGGGTCGCAAGGATTTCCTCTCTTTTGTCCCTTATCAAGATGCGGGGAAACAGCACCCGCTCGATTCCACCTACAGATCTAAGAGGGTACTGAACTGTCCTGACGCACGAACGTCACAGGTGGAGAGCAAGGTGGAAAAGCTAGTAGAGCAGCTTGCCGAACTCTACCTCATCGTCCGCAAGCAGACGGGGTCCTCCTCGTCGGATAGGCGCGAAACGTATCGTCCTTGCTCCTTCTGTCAGAAGCCTGGACATGGGGCCAACTCCTACCCTGAAAACCAAAACCGAGATACTCATTGCTCCAAATGTGGCCGTCTGGGTCATTCTGTGGCGACATGCTATAGTCGCCAGAAGGGCACGGAGAAACAGAGGAGCCCCTCTACCGGTAGGGATGACACCTCCCGCACGAATCAGGTTACCGTAGTAACAGAGACTCCCAATGTCGTTGTCACTACTGTAGTGCAATACCCGAGCTGTTGATTCGAATTAGGGTAGTGAGCCGATTCGGCTAAGCACCGAGAGGTGTTCGAGCCCTCCTGTCTCGATAATCAGGCTCAGGGTAGAGGTGGTAGAGCTAAGGCGGATAGCTTGCTTGAATGTGGGTTGTAAGAACACACAGAAGATACGTCGAGAATCTTGGTTCAAGTGATACTGATATACAGGTGAGAGGTTGGCTTGTAAGGCCAACCCTAAAGGGGTAGAAGGGATAGCGCAAACACTGGATCAGTGGTACAATGAAGTGGTAGTGTGTGACAGTGATTCACCGGGTGTCAACGGACACTTAGTGTGTGAAGGGAATGACCAACGGTCGAGAAGGAGATGAAGGGGAGCCGATAAAGCGTGAATGGTGGTCCACCAAGCAGGTGAGGGTACCTGGTAGGTGGAAAAGGGTGAGTGGGCATGTGCAAAACGGGTGGCACGTGCAGAGAAGAGACCCTGAAAGGGCAGAGGAGAAGCTGATACAGCGAGACGGCGATGCCGAAGGCGCTGGTACAGTGGCAAGAGTAAGGCCTGACTTGTGCCACGCATTATAGCCACAGGCGGAGTAGGAAAGAGGTTACTGCGATCCGCAGGATGGGAGCGAAGCGACACGATCAGGTCCGGTGGTACACAAGACTCCTGATAGAGGGGTACGCGCGTCACAGATCGCGCGTGGTAAAGGAGCAATGCTGATACAGCAGGTGGAAGCCAAAAGGCAAATGCTGGATCAGCTGCGAACGGGTACCGGAAGGGTGCCAAGCGCTATAGCCAAGGGAGAAGCAGGCTGGATGAGACGGCGAAACGAACCTTGCGAGCAAAATGACAACCGAACTTCCGGTAGCTTTACAATCGAAGGACTCGGCCATTCGCCGTCGAATAAATAGTATGTTACAGCACGGTGGGTAACCCTAAGTGTCGTTCTACGGTTGTCAATGGGTAGGCTAAATACTGGTACAGTAGGGCGGTCGGGAAACCCTAAATGAGTGGGGTGGCCGGCATGGTATGTACACTGTAAGTGTGAAGTGGGATAGTCAGTGTTAGTGTCCATTGCAGTGTATCACTGTTTCTCCGTGTGACACGGCCGGTGTTATACCGTGGTTGTAGCCGGTAGAAAATCCGCTGGTGCGGCAAAACCACCCGACAGGTGTCCCGAGCCTCGGTAGAGGAAGTGGTAGAGCAGATGAACCTTATAACGTACCCAGCGGGTAGTCTCGTATGAGAGAAGGTATTGCTACCCGGATGGGGTTGTGCGATTGTAGTGCTCACGCGAGGTGCGTATGAATGGAGCGAGTGACGTAATCCGTCGAGCTGTTGGCTAACCTTAAGGTCTTCCCGGAGAGGGGTTGAACAATAGGTATGCGAACACTGTTCCAGTGGGTCGCAATTCCAATTGAGTTTACTGTCGTACCGCCTGGCGGTCCTCTCAATCTGAGCCGTGTCGCCTCCCTATTGAGTACCCACTTACGGGATGTGCCAATCACAAGGCACCAGTCAACTGGGCGTGTTTCCTGTAATTGGGACAAGCGCAAGGCTGTAAATACCCCACTCGAGCCGATCGGCCCCGGCCAAGACCCCACAAGGGGAGAATTCTAGCTTCAAGCTGATCAGCAGTACATTACAATGTAAGCATAACTGGCAATGACCTCGCGGGTAGGCGAGTGCCGTTAACTGGGCTCTGGTTGGTCAACTAACTGGATATTTCTTCCTAACCACTAACCCTAGCTTACAGTAGACTTAGTATAAATACGCCGCTGGAATAGCCAGTAGGCTAGGTTTCTAGAGTAACGTAAACTCAAGTGGAATTACAACCCACTGGAACACGTCTGTGTTTTCGGAAGTGGACGCGGACGTCCAGTCTCTCTAGTACGGGTCCTAGTCGGCCCCGAGATTTACTAGAACAAATGAACGTCCGCGTCCGAAAAAAAATAAAAATTTTTTGGATGCGGACGTCCACTTTCTCTAGTACGTTCGGCGGAATACTAGGACCCGACATCCACTTTCTCTAGTACGTTCGGCGGAATACTAGGACCCGACATCCAATTTCTCTAGTACATTCAGCGGAATACTAGGACCCGACATCCAATTTCTCTAGTACATTCAGCGGGATCCTAGGACCCGACATCCACTTTCTCTAGTACGTTCGGCGGAATACTAGGACCCGACATCCACTTTCTCTAGTACGTTTGGCGGAGTACTAGGACCCGACATCCAGTTTTTCTAGTACGTTTGGCCGGATACTAGGACCCGACATCCAGTATACAATATATCAGCAAAAACCGGAGGGAAGAAATTACAGCGGATGGTAAATTAAGGGCCCATATCGGACCGTATTTTATTCTCTCATTTACGAAACTGCTCGTATACAATACGTCTCTCTAGAATAGGAAATACATATCTGGTCAGAATAGGAAATAAATACCCGGTTAGAATAGGAAATACGTATCAAGCCAGGATACGGAATATGTATCCAGCTAGAATATGGAATACGTATCCAGCCAGAATACAAAATACCTGTCAGCATACCGTCGATCACCCATCTCCCTCACTATCGCGTTCTCCCTACCATCCGAACGCCATGCACCACCATCCGCACATACTTCAAGAACCCTCACGACCTAGATTACAAAAAATCTGCTCCTTCCCAATACCATCCCCGCTTTCCTCGACACCACCCCAGCCCATTAAATCATCAAGACATGAAACACGAACATGGTCAGCAAAATCTTACACGACTTGAAACCCACTCTTACTTCTATCGTATGCCTGAAAATATACACATACCAGAAACACCTCACAGCTTCATTCCCCATCTTCCTAGATCCCTTCTTCACTCTCCCTGAGTCCTGCCATTCCTGCTTCACCACTCCTGCATCACATACACAACATCAACCCCAACAGTCAGATTCAAAAGCAACGCTTACCACGCCAGATATCTTAGAAAATCCCTTACTTACCTCTCATCCATCCTACACACAATACAAACCATGATCCAAAAACCTTGCAATGAATAATCAAAGTCAGCAGTCCATATCTTCGCAAAACAAGTCTTGGCGCTCAATGAAACTTACCTTCTGTCATCACCATTCCAGCATCACCTGCATAAAATCGAAATCAACCACAACAGTCGGACTCAAAACCCACATGTCCCTCTCAGCATACTCTCAAAACTTCCGCACTTTCCTTCGCTCGACACAATACGCACCATGACTGGATAAGCTTCCAATGAATAAATATCGCATTAACTGCAATAGTCAGATTCGAAACAAACACTTCTCTCGATGCATACCCTCAGAACTCACTTACTCTCGTTTCATTCTACACACAATACATACCAAAAGTCGAAAATCTCACAACCAACAAATGAAGTCAACATTCCGCATCTTCGCACCACCGGACTGCGCGCTAAATGCAACTTACCTTCCGTCATCACCATTCCTGCATCACCTACAAAAAATCGAAATCAACAACAACAGTCGGACTGAAAACCCATGCTTCCCTCGCTGCATACCCTCAGAACTCACTTACCCTCGTTGTATCCTGCACACAATAGAAACCATAAGTCAAAAATTGTACAAAAAAATGTAGTCAGCATTCCATATCTTCGCGCAACTTAACTAGGCGCTCAATGTAACTTACCTTCCGTCATCACCATTCCAGAATCACCTACACAAAATCAACATCAACCACAGCAGTCAGACTCAAAACCCACATTCCACTCACTGCACCCCTCAAATGCTCACCTACCTCCTTTCCACCCTTCAGCAAATATGCACCATGACTCACTAAGCTCCCAATAAATAAATATTGCATAAAAGACGACAGTCACATTTAAAACAAACACTTCCCTCGCTTCATACCCTCAGGACGCACTTAACCTCTTCATCTCGTTGCATCATACAAACAATACAACCAATAATTCACAAATCGTGCAACGAAAAAATGTAGTCAGCATTCCATTTCATCGCGAAACCCGTCTTTCAGCTCAATGAAACTTACCTTACTTCATCACTATTCCTGCACCACCTATACAACATCAAAATGAACCAGAACAGTCAGACTAAAAACCCATGCATCCCTTATTGCACACCCGCGAGACTCACTTACTTACCTGCCTCCCATGGTTCACAACATGCAAACCATGACTCACGAAGCTTCTAATGAATCAATATCGCATCAACGACAACAGTACGACTCAAAACACACGCTTCCCTCGCTGCATACTCTCCAAACTGGCATACTCACCGTCGTTCTATCCTCTACACCAAACAAAGGAAACACGACCAAAGAACCTCAGCCAGTGACGGCGGAGAAGTGGAATTCCACAGGTTAACCTGCGGCGTCGACTGGACAGCTTTCAACGTCAGCTTAAGTCCTGCTGTGCATACTCCATATCATCGCCGGTATTGAGATTAATAATGGCCCAAGCCATGGTCTCTGAACTCCCGAATGATGAGATCCGGATCGAGAACATCGGAATGGTATAATCATATATATCACAATCCATTTGCTTCCCTTAAATGATCCCTGTAATATCCACTGTAAAGCACAAACTTATTCCATGAAGTTCGCAATTAATATAATTTTATTATTTCAAATGAATTAATTGAAAATCCATCTCCCACGGCGGTCATTCATCCTTCCAAGCGCACGTTGCCAGCAAAATGTGTGACCTAGCGGTGATGATTGATCGCTCAGGCACATTCCACCATTGGGCTGCCAGAAGTGAGCACAAAACTGATACCCACAAAACCACGAGAACATTACAAACGAGGTCTCGAACGCACATTTGGAGTACAATATAAATACTATACAACAAACTCTACTCGCTATCTCAGACGACGCGGCTCACAAGTGGCGTAGTCCCAATTTTCCGTAACGCCTTTCCTGATGCTTAAAAGTAAAAAACACGTCAAAACGTATATCAGAAATGAGTGCGAGAGTTTTCTGCACAGGAGATGCTGAGCCACCAAATTGATTTTTCGGAAATTTTAGAATTTCTGGGCTGGCCAGCAATGCAATCGAGCTGGACATCCACCGGACGTCCATTTCAGGTTGATCGTGAGAGAGTAGGGCGGGACCATGATGAAACAAGGACCAAGACCTGTCCCTGACGTGTTGAGCCTGAAATCGACCCTTCGTAAGACGCGATTTTGGCTTACAGTTAGTGCTTACAGAAGCCAGTGATGACCCCGGTCGGGGCAGCAGCCGGTTCCTGGGGCCGTTGTGGCCAAATTAGACACCTTGATTTGAATTGAAATTTGGGCTATTCTCAAAAACATGCACATGTGAACATGTTTTTGAGATGGGGGTCTGCCGTACGGCACAATCGACCCGCCCAAATCGATGATTTTTCACAATTTTTTTCTGCCCGAAATTTTAGAATTTCTGGGCTGGCCAGCAGTGCAATCGAGCTGGACATCCACAGGACGTCCATTTCAGGTTGGTCGTGTGCTGCCCACATCCATGCATTGCAGCAACTAAGCAGGCGGGCTCACTACTCATACAAAGTGCACGGAATATGAGTAACGTGATGTGTGAGTGTTGTTTGTCGTGAGGATGTAAGGTGGGACCATGATGAAACAGGGAAAAAGATGTCTCCCTAGCATAACTTGGGCTTGAAGCCTGGAATCGACCCTTCGTGAGATGTGGCTTTGCTTACAGTTGGTGCTTACAGAAGCCAGTGACGGCCCCGGCCGGGGCAGCAGCCGGTTCCTGGGGCCGTTGTGGCCAAATTAGACACCTTGATTTGAATTGAAATTTGGGCTATTCTCAAAAACATGCACATGTGAACATGTTTTTGAGATGGGGGTGTGCCGTACGGCACTTTCGACCGCCCAAATCGATATAATTTTGCAATTTTTTTCTGACTGAAATTTTAGAATTTCTGGGCTCGCCAGCAATGCAATTGAGCTGGACATTCACCGGACGTCCATTTCAGGTTGGTCGAGTATTGCACATGGATACAGTTTTGCAGCTATTTCTCAGCCCAACATTTTAGAATTTCAGGGCTGACCAGCAATGTAACCGAGCCGGACTTCCACTGGACGTCCATTTCAAGTTAGGCTAGTGCTGCACATTTGCTCGCATCGCAGCAACTAAGCAAGTGTTGACAGCACCGAGATGCCATGCAGACAAGGGGGAATCGGCTGCAAACGGCTTCCCTGGTCGGCGGCTGGATGTCTGGATGTGAATGGCTGCAAGCATGGAAATCTTGCTACCGCACAGCGCATACACACTGCAGCAGCACATCACTGACGCATGCGAAAGTTGGGTGCTGCAGTGCGTGGTTGTTTGTGTGTTTGTGTGTTTGTGTGTGTATGACGAACCTTGTGGTATCCCTAGGCGTGCACTGGTTCAAAAAGTTTGGACTGCCCCATCGGTCGTACTTTGGCGCATTTACATGCATCGGAGAACGACCAAGGAGGTAGAGCAGCAATCGCTGTTGGCTGAGCGTCCAAACTGGAGGGCTTGGGGCAATGGTTCTATAGCAGTCATTTATAGGACGCCCACCGTTGATGACTGAGATCCACGGTGGGTTTAGTATTCATGGTGTTGTCCTGCATTGGCGGACGTCGAAGACGAGTACTTCCAGTGAGCGTCCAAGGTGAACAGCTCAGCAGAGGATTATGATGTGGATGTGAAGGCATGGATGAGGCCAGCAGGAACGTTTCTGCAAGATGGGCGTGAGTGGGTAAGTGAGCGGGGAGGGGCCGCTCGGGGCGCTTGGTAGCTTCTGGGGCCGTTGTGGCCAAATTAGAATCAAGCCTATGTCCGGCGGACGTCCTGAATTGCTTTATTTTTTGGGCTATTCTCAAAAACATGCACATGTGAACATGTTTTTGAGATGGGGGTGTGCCGTACGGCACTTTCGACCGCCCAAATCGATGTATTTTTGCATTTTTTTTCTGACTGAAATTTTAGAATTTCTGGGCTCGCCAGCAATGCAATTGCGCTGGTCATTCACCGGACGTCCATTTCCATTTCAGATCTACTGGTTGCACTAGGCCTGAAAGTGTTTCTGGATAGGGCCGAATAACGACCTGGGCAGCACGCACTGCGTAAGATGATCTGTGTGATGCAGACTGCAAGGATTTCTATGGTGATTCTGGCTGGGGAATGTGGTAAGCTTGATTGTTGCGTGGCTTTGTATCTCCTTGCCTGCCATTTTGCTTGGATATTTACACGAGCGATCAAACCGAAGACGCCGACTCGGCACAACTACCAACTCTCCTAGCTTCGAGTCAGCGCCATCTAATTGCAACTTGTGACACTCAAGACGAATACGTTGTGCTGATCTCTGCAATGAAAATTGAGTTAGTGCTGCAGTTCTTTTGGTCGATGCCAATATGCAGGGATACTGTTTACACCTTTTGGGAGTCAAGAAGTTCTCAGATTGCAAATCAAATCAGATCATGGTAGAATATCTGACTTTTCTCTCTTCCCTTCACCACATCTGCATCCGGAGCTGAGCCAAGCTGAGCTGGAGGGAACCCGGCCGCTGACCCCTGTCATTCTCATAAAAATCTTTAATGCAATACTATTCGTGTATGGTAATGTAAGTGCTAATGAAAATGTATACAAGTCTAGAATAAACGTTGCAGTGGTTCTTTGTAGCTATCGATACTTGCTAAAAATCTGTAGCTTTTGCTTCTCGCATGGACGAGTTGCAGTCTTTGTGTTTGTTTCATTTCTGCCACAAACGAGAGGCAATCAGGGTCTGTGTGCACATAGAGAATGATTTAATATATGCGCTCATTGCCGTCGTAGATACTTTTAACAATGGCCAGTACGTTTCTCTCGGCCGCCGCCGGGTACGGTCGGACTGAAAGATCGGGGAGATGTGTGGAGAGTAGTGTTTGGATAGAGACGAACGTTGTGATGGATGGAATGGTGATGATTTCATGCTGAAGCGATGGGAGATGGATGGATATGGTTGAATGAAATCTAGTATTCCGAAGGAGGCCTTTTCTCGAGGAAGAGGCATTATATTCTCACAAAGCATGTAGATACTGGTTTCCAGTTTGGTATGCTATTGTAGCTCAATTCACATCTTATCTACACGTACGTATGGAGAGAGATCCAAGTGTGCGTGGCACAAGTCCAACGGTGAAACAACGCAGTATGAAACTACCACAGATAAGGCGGCGTACAAAATCCTCGACTCAAGGCAGCTCTCAGGCTTTCGTGAGCACCGACTTCGTTCCACCAAGATGTTGCGGAAATATGTGCTGGTCTAACTTGATACGACCATTGGACAGTTTTGCTCTCTAAGCAATGAGCGAAAAATCAATGATTGCGCGTGTCGTCGGTACGGTCTTGTAATGTTGGCTCAACCAATAACATCTAACGTTGAGTTATCCACCCTCCGCCGTGTCGTGTCGTAAATTTGCACAGAAAATTTGTTTCAAATCTTTGCTCCAATTATCAGCTCAAATACGGCATTGATCTCCAGCTTCATCTGGACAGAAACACCGATCGCTCGATGTCTGTCTCAGATAAACCGCAGTCAAACGCCATGCGGAAAGTTTCATCGCTTCCCGTTGCGACTGAATCTGCAAACGCCACACAAAAATTTGCCCTTTCCGCGTCCGGAACGAACGCCGACTACATGTCGTCAGGTTCCTGATCGACTGGATCGATGGAGCTTGCTCTGCAGGAGAGCAGGACAGGCGGTTTGTTATGCCTGGACAATTTCCATACCGATCTCCCTTCTTGAGTGCAAAATTACGAGTCTAGAAATTGACCTGCATCGGCTGCTGTATCACATCTGTGCTAAGGATTGATGATACCCGTACCGCTGAGAAATTGCAGCTCTGGTAACGTGGGGATGATGTGCTGAACACGCAGAACGCTGATCCATAACGGGACTGCTTCATAGGCATAGTACGGAATGTATTGAGACAGCCCAAGCGAATTCAGGAGGGAGCACCAGGGCAGTGCGCGGTGACTCAGCAGATACCAGTGGTGAGTGGTCTAAATGGGGCTACACACGAGTTTGTCAATGAACAGTCTAGTTTAGTTTGGAAATGTGTCGGATGGATGGTATGTTGTAAATGTCGACAGATTTGAGGAAGCGATAGAAGCAATCAGCACCGTGTAGTTGCATCAAGGCTTTAGTGGCCATTGCTAGAGAACTTTCTCCAATGCCCTTATTGCAGGATGGGCAGAAAACCCGGCCGGTTTCGAGATTGAAGAATTCATTGCGCAGATTGAATGAATGCAATTGACGGAGAATGCAGAAGTATACAATGGTATCGTTTTGCAGGGTGACGTAGGGGAAACATGTTGGGCTTGTTGGAAATGCTGAGAGCGATGATGAGATCCAGTCGTTTCCGTCGTAGATGGCAGTGCTTATTTTCTGCACGGCTAGCTTGTCTGCTGGGCGACTGGGCGGTATTGGCGTACGATGAAGCGGGACTGGTGGTGTTTAAATGACATTTTTTGTTTGAAGATGGATGTATGTGTGCGACTAGAATGTAGTAAGAGCATGAAAATGTTTATGTTTGATGGGCGTCGCATGTTGGGGGACTTTATGTCGTGTGGGGCAATAATGTATCAGGTATTTGAAGCAGACAGCAATCGCTTGAGCGCATATAGACGTCCGGTGAATGACCAGCGCAATTGCATTGCTGGCGAGCCCAGAAATTCTAAAATTTCAGTCAGAAAAAAAATGCAAAAATACATCGATTTGGGCGGTCGAAAGTGCCGTACGGCACACCCCCATCTCAAAAACATGTTCACATGTGCATGTTTTTGAGAATAGCCCAAAAAATAAAGCAATTCAGGACGTCCGCCGGACATAGGCTTGATTCTAATTTGGCCACAACGGCCCCAGAAGCTACCAAGCGCCCCGAGCGGCCCCTCCCCGCTCACTTACCCACTCACGCCCATCTTGCAGAAACGTTCCTGCTGGCCTCATCCATGCCTTCACATCCACATCATAATCCTCTGCTGAGCTGTTCACCTTGGACGCTCACTGGAAGTACTCGTCTTCGACGTCCGCCAATGCAGGACAACACCATGAATACTAAACCCACCGTGGATCTCAGTCATCAACGGTGGGCGTCCTATAAATGACTGCTATAGAACCATTGCCCCAAGCCCTCCAGTTTGGACGCTCAGCCAACAGCGATTGCTGCTCTACCTCCTTGGTCGTTCTCCGATGCATGTAAATGCGCCAAAGTACGACCGATGGGGCAGTCCAAACTTTTTGAACCAGTGCACGCCTAGGGATACCACAAGGTTCGTCATACACACACAAACACACAAACACAAAAACACCCACGCACTGCAGCACCCAACTTTCGCATGCGTCAGTGATGTGCTGCTGCAGTGTGTATGCGCTGTGCGGTAGCAAGATTTCCATGCTTGCAGCCATTCACATCCAGACATCCAGCCGCCGACCAGGGAAGCCGTTTGCAGCCGATTCTCCCTTGTCTGCATGGCATCTCGGTGCTGTCAACACTTGCTTAGTTGCTGCGATGCGAGCAAATGTGCAGCACTAGCCTAACTTGAAATGGACGTCCAGTAGAAGTCCGGCTCGGTTACATTGCTGGTCAGCCCTGAAATTCTAAAATGTTGGGCTGAGAAATAGCTGCAAAACTGTATCCATGTGCAATACTCGACCAACCTGAAATGGACGTCCGGTGAATGTCCAGCTCAATTGCATTGCTGGCGAGCCCAGAAATTCTAAAATTTCAGTCAGAAAAAAATTGCAAAATTATATCGATTTGGGCGGTCGAAAGTGCCGTACGGCACACCCCCATCTCAAAAACATGTTCACATGTGCATGTTTTTGAGAATAGCCCAAATTTCAATTCAAATCAAGGTGTCTAATTTGGCCACAACGGCCCCAGGAACCGGCTGCTGCTGCCCCGGCCGGGGCCGTCACTGGCTTCTGTAAGCACCAACTGTAAGCAAAGCCACATCTCACGAAGGGTCGATTCCAGGCTCAGGCAAATACGCCAGGGCGAAGTTTTGGTCCTTTTTCGACATGCTCCCACCCCACTTTCTCACGACAAACACTGCTCATCCATCATGCTGCACATGCTCGTGCACTTCGTATGAGCAGTGGGCCGCCTGCGTGGTTGCTGTAATGCGTAGATGTGAGCAGCATACGAACAACCCAGAATGGACGTCTGGTGGATGTCCGGCTCAATTGCATTGCTGGCGAGCCCAGAAATTCTAAAATTTCGGGCAGAAAAAAATTGTGAAAAATCATCGATTTGGGCGGGTCGATTGTGCCGTACGGCAGACCCCCATCTCAAAAACATGTTCACATGTGCATGTTTTGAGAATAGCCCAAATTTCAATTCAAATCAAGGTGTCTAATTTGGCCAAAACGGCCCCAGGAACCGGCTGCCGCCCCGACCGGGCCGTCACTGGCTTCGGTAAGCACTAACTGTAAGCCAAAATCGCGTCTTACGAAGGGTCGATTCCAGGCTTCAAGCCCAGTTATGCTAGGGAGGACATCTTTTTCCCTGTTTCATCATCATGGTCCCACCTACATCCTCACGACAAACAAACACTCCACATCACGTTACTCATATTCCGTGCACTTTGTATGAGCAGTGGGCCCGCCTGCGTGGTTGCTGTAATGCGTAGATGTGCAGCAGCATACGAACAACCCAGAATGGACGTCTGGTGGATGTCCGGCTCAATTGCATTGCTGCGAGCCCAGAAATTCTAAAATTTCGGGCAGAAAAAAATTGTGAAAAATCATCGATTTGGGCGGGTCGATTGTGCCGTACGGCAGACCCCCATCTCAAAAACATGTTCACATGTGCATGTTTTTGAGAATAGCCCAAATTTCAATTCAAATCAAGTGTCTAATTTGGCCACCAACGGCCCCAGGGGAACCGGCTGCCGCCCCGACCGGGGCCGTCACTGGCTTCGGTAAGCACTAACTGTAAGCCAAAATCGCGTCTTACGAAGGGTCGATTCCAGGCTTCAAGCCCAAGTTATGCTAGGGAGACATCTTTTTCCCTGTTTCATCATGGTCCCACCTTACATCCTCACGACAAACAAACTCACACATCACGTTACTCATATTCCTGCACTTTGTATGAGCAGTGGGCCCGCCTGCGTGGTTGCTGTATATGCGTAGATGGAGCAGCATACGAACAAACCCAGAATGGACGTCTGGTGGATGTCCGGCTCAAATTGCATTGCTGGCGAGCCCAGAAATTCTAAAATTTCGGGAGAAAAAAATTGTGATAAAAATCATCGATTTGGGCGGGTCGATTGTGCCGTACGGCAGACCCCCATCTCAAAAAACATGTTTCACATGTGCGTTTTTGAGAAAGCCCAAATTCAATTCAAATCAAGGTGTCTAATTTGGCCACAACGGCCCCAGGAACCGGCTGCCGCCCCGACCGGGGTCATCACTGGCTTCTGTAAGCACTAACTGTAAGCCAAAATCGCGTCTTACGAAGGGTCGATTTCAGGCTCAACACGTCAGGGACAGGTCTTGGTCCTTGTTTCATCATGGTCCCGCCCTACTCTCTCACGATCAACCTGAAATGGACGTCCGGTGGATGTCCAGCTCGATTGCATTGCTGGCCAGCCCAGAAATTCTAAAATTTCCGAAAAATCAATTTGGTGGCCCAGCATCTCCTGTGCCGAAAATTCCCGCGCTCACTTGTGATATACGTCTAGACGTGTTTCGCACTTGTACGCATCAGGGAAGGCGTCACGGAAGGTTGAGACTACGCTACTTGTGTACCGCGTCGTCTGAAATAGCGAGTAGTGTTTGTTGTATAGTTGTGGAGTATGCGTCTGGTGGTTTGTAAAGCTTGCAGAACGGGATAGGGATGTGGGTGGCTCCATTTTATGAATACATGAATACAAATATTCAGGGTTGACGAAGCGGAAAGGCATACGCTCATACATGTATGAGTTTGCATAGTGGAGAAAATATTTACATCGAAATTTACATGGAAGAGATGGAGGTTTTAAGGATGAGGTATGAGAGGAAGAAAATTCTTCTGTGGTATGAGGATGTGTTCTGTGGGGGTGGATGGAATCTTGGGATGGGATGGTACAGGGGGAAGTGGAAATGTACGGAGTGCGGGTTTAGATTGGAGTGTGATTCGGAGAGGAGTGCCGACAAGCATATTATGGGGATTGGGGAGACGCTGCGGGGTGTTGGGGTAGTGAGGGGGGAGGAGGTGTTTAGGTGGGACCGTAGGAGGGTGCGGTTGAAGGCCCCGAGAGGAGGGGGTTTTAGGAAAGTGAGGAGAAAGAGGTGGGAAGGGGGGGGGGCGTCTGTTCTGGCTGTGGTGAGTGGGGATGTGATGGGGAAGAAGAGGGTTATTGTATTTGGGGAGGGAGGGGAGTGGGAGGATGGGTGCGAAGTGGGGGTTGATATGTGTTTCAGAGCGGGGAGGTTTCTGGGGAGACGGCGGGGGAGCGGGAGCGTGGGCCGTGGTGGTGGTGGTGGTGTATACGGTATCGAAGATGCGGATGGCGTGGGGGCATGGAGCAGGTGAGGGAGGGAGGGGTGGAGCAGGTCGAAGAGTAAGCTGCAGGGGAAGTTTGTGGAGGGCGAAGGAGAGGGGTTGAAGGTAGAGGAGAGAGGGTATTGAAGAACAATACGTTGCAAAGGTGATGGGGGAGAGCATGGTCGAGGGGATAGGGGATGTTTTTCCCTATTCTGAGGTAGTATGAGGACTGGTTATAAGAAATCTGTACGGTAGAGCAGAAAAGTAGGTATGGAATGGAGGTGTGCACCGTGGAAGCGGGGATAGGTAGCTGAAAATGCGTTCTAGAGTGGTATTGGGGGTTGTGAGGTACAGTACGGGGGAGGTGAGCACCAAATGGAAGGGGTGTGAGCGAGAGGATGAAAAAATTAAAGACAAAATTGGAGTCGACCGACAAGGAAAATAGAGTGGTCGCCGTGATGGATGCGGACATCCATGTCGAGCAAGGCGGCAGAAATTTCTGGGGTCGAAATTTTTGAATTTCTGAACCGGCGCCCGTCCTAGGTTGACATAGACATGGCGGAAGTCCATCCCGAGGGGGACATCCGTGGTACTAGAAACAATGAATGTCGTCCTAGTAATACTAGACGTACTAGACCGCATGGACGTCCGGATCTAGGCGGACATCCAAAAATACTGGAGAACATGGACGTCCGCCTAGTAATACTAGGTGTACTAGAGGTTGTGGACGTCCGC
>JALQPE010000877.1:0-55264 GCA_030407315.1 Asparagopsis taxiformis
AACCAATTTGTCCATGTCACTGCCGACGAAAACACGGTGCTCAGGCAAGCTCATAGCTGCTTTTCCCGTTGCGAAGTGCCAGAGAATGGATCGACAACAATATCACCAGGCTGTGTGAATGCTGGCTGATCAACTCCGTCATGAGAGCGACGCTCTTCTGCTCTGCACGAACTCTGACCGTAGCACCGGTTGTGCTCCTTGTTCGCCACACCATCTCATTCGAATCGATGGCGGGCATATTGATGGTGACGTTTCACCCTGCCGGGTAACGTGCCGTCCATGTATCCGTGGTTCCTATAGGCCACCATCTCGCTTCCAGTCTTGAACGGAACACCTCGCTTCCAGAAGTGGATAGCGACCTCTGCCATGTTCATGCGTTGGTACCCTCTTCCGCCCCGGCATTTGATAGAGGTGCCCAGGTAGTCGGACAAACAACAGAGGTACCTCGTCAACGAAGAAAACTGAATTCCGAACGACGTCCTCCTCCTCCTCCTCCTCCTCATCTGCACTTTCTTCGCCACTGTGCTGCGATGCTTCGGAGTCCGAATTCTGGACGTAACCTCTTCTTCATCCGACCCGTCATCACTGGCAGCAGCATCGGTTGGCCTTCTGACTGCGGTCCTTTTGTACGTTTCCAAGTAATGGAACCATTCGTAGAACTGCAAAACGGAGCAGAACACGATGCCGTGGCCAACGGGGCGCAACAGCTCGTCAAACACTTCGATGCTAGCCTGCATATCTTCTGCAGTTAGCCTGTCGTACGAAGAGTTGGAATCGTTCCTCTTACGACGAACATTGTAGGGCGGATCAGTCAGAATGAGCTGAACGTTGCCCGTGATGGGCACGTGTTCTCGGCTCTCGTCGGCACTGACCAAATCTTCGAAAGGGACGTCGTACACCCGGCAATACTGACTCATTTTCGAAAGAAAGTCCTTTGCGAGAGCCTGCCCTTCACTTCCCTGCTCTTCTGTCGCATGGGGTGACGGTGACGGGGGAGACGGCCCTTGGGTTTGTAGACGTTTAGAATCGTGTTAGAAAAAAGTAAACGAAAGAGAACTTCTCTTTCATTGAATGATATCTCGTCTCTGTCGCAATATGTTCCATTTTCAATTTCTCGGGTTGCACACCCATCATGGGTGATCAAGGCCTGGATCGAACCCTCCGAGGGTCTTCGATGGATAGGACAGATAGTGGAAGGCCTTAAGCCTGTGACCAAGCGGCTATTGATTGGTTGGAGGAAGGAAATTACAGAGGAAATATAGCTGAGTACGGTGCTCGCGATAGCTGTTAGGTTAAAGTCAAATATGTTTTTCGATTATTTTTCGTACGGAAATGCCTTGCAAAAGACGATGCTTTACCGTTGTCTTGGAGGGAGTCCGTTGCATTGCACTCAATTCGAGAGCATCGTCATAAAGGAGAGGATTCTTTCTGCTTGTTAGAATCGGTTTAGAGCATATAGATAATGCATTACTGGCTAGCCCAGAAATTGTAGAATTTCGGGCAGCAAAAATATTGTAAAAAACCTTGATTTGGGCGGGTCGATTGTGCCGTACGGCACACCCCCATCTCAAAAACATGTTCACATGTGCATGTTTTTGAGAATAGCCCAAATTTTAATTCAAATCAGGGTGTCTAATTTGGCCACAACGGCCTCAGGAACCGGAGCCGCCGCCCCGAGTGGGGCCATCACTGCCTTCTGTAAGCACCAACTGTAAGCCAAAATCGCGTCTTACGAAGGTTCGATTCCAGGCTTTAAGCCTAAGTTATGCTAGGGATAAATCTTCTTCCGTGTTTCATCATGGTCCCGCCTTACTCCCTCCACACAAACACTACTCACCCATCACGTTACTCATATTCCGTGCACTTTATATTAGTAGTGAACCCGCCTGTTTAGTTGCTGCAATGCGTGGATGTAGGCAGCACACGACCAACCTGAAATGGACGTCCGGTGGATGTCCAGCTCAGATGCACTGCTGGCCAGCCCAGAAATTCTAAAATTTCAGGCACAAAAAAATTGTAAAAAATCATCGATTTGGGCGGGTCGATTGTGCCGTACGGCACACCCCATCTCAAAAACATGTTCACATGTGCATGTTTTTGAGAATAGCCCAAATTTTAACTCAAATCAGGGTGTTCCCCGGATAAAGGGGTGCTCGCAGCCGCCCCAAAAGCCGCCTAGCTTGACAGCTGTAATTTTAACACATTACACATCAAGGACACTGCCTGCTTCACGCCACCTCGTCAGGTTTCGAGAGCCCGACTCGGGCCCGTTCCGAACGGACACTCACATCTCGATTGCCTGTCTTGCATTCCAGCGGTCACGATAGGTGTGTACCTAACAAAATTTCGGTTGTATTGTGTTATTATTTCCAGCGATTGGCGTTCACGACCATTCTTCAAGCAACGTGAAACCTACCATCCACATCACTCCAATACGTCAACGTCAACCATCTCTTTTCCTTTCCAACTCAACAACCATGGCGGATACGCATTTCAGCAGTTTGTTTTCAACGGTTTGCGGCGATCAAGTGAGCGCGTCAGCGGAGTCGCGCGGACTCAAGCGCGGCGTCGATGTCAATTTGTTTGCGGACGTGGACGGTGCGGCTGTGCATATTGGGACGGCTTCGGTGAGCACTGCTGGTGGCGATGTTGGCCTTCCGCGCACGCTGCACAACCACAAGCTGCCGGAAACCGACGAGGCGGACTATATCGTCGTGCGCAACATTGCGACTAAGGACAAGTTCAAGGACCTCCCGTTCCCGTACATGTTTGATGGCGCCGAAGGACCGCCGGAGACGATGGGTGGAGCATACGCCGCGGCGTTTTACCCTTGGGATACTCGGATGATGCGCCCCGCTGCGGAGGATGGCCCTAGCGACATTCGTACCCCTGCTGCAGCGTCAAACTTCAACGCAGCGACGAACCAGGCCAGCTCGGGACGGATGCCCAGTACCGGTCCGGCAGGCGAAATCACTGGTTCGGGGGGTACGAAGCATCCAGCACGCTCCGTCCCGGTTTCGGGAGGCACGAAGCGCCCTGCTCGCTCTGCAAGACCCTCCAGTGGAGGCACGAAGCACCCTGCTCGCTCCAAACGTCACCGAAGCTACTACGCAGGACGTAACCGAAGTGGACGACGAACCGGAGGTGGCGGAAAGCATTCGTGAGCAGCAGGGGACGCAAATTACGGTGCCCAAGTTTGTGACGTCGGATTACGTCGGAGAAGGAGCGACTGTGCTGGTGAGGCAGCTAGTGGAACCGGCCGTGACCCTTCGGGATGTGAAAGAAGACCACGTGGAGGACCTGCGCAACAATATGTTGGCTGTGGGGTATGTGAGCTCTTCGCGTATCACTGTGACGGTGCTGAGGTCGCAGAACACGCATCTGCCCGCCGACACGCGTCTGTTCCAGAATGGCAAATTCCATGCCAATGCGAACGTGACCGTGATCGACGGACTGCATCGTCTCAATGCTATGCATAGCATTGCCGATGACTTCACGCGCCTCACCCGTATGCACAGAACCAAGCTGCCACAGGACGCAAACCGCTTGCGCTGGGTTACTCAGCCTCTGGATGTGTACTACCTTCGCCGCAAGGACAACAGTGATCTTCAGCCTCATGAGATCATCCACAAGAGTGCAGAGTCGAACCATACGACTGGGACGCAACTGACGGAGCGCTCCCTGGTTCGAATCTTGTCGTCCATCCAGCAGTTCATCCGTACGATTGCTGTTGCAAATAACCCCACCGATCAACAACAAGCCACTGCTTCCGGTGATGAGGGTGACGAAGACTCCGCCCGTTCCCCCGATTCTGCCGTTGAGATTGTCCCCCAAGATAACCAACGTGCTGGTGCGACTCCCTCCAACCAAGAATCTGTCCATACCGCTTCGGACGAGGAAGACAAAAACGGTGCAGACGAGGGCCAAGTCGAAAGCAAGGGGGTCCGCGAAGTGACAATTACATTCACTGTTCCGGAAGGAGTGGAAGTCGATGAATACGGTTACATCGTTCGTGACTCTCCTTCTGAACACCACCTCCTGTTCGACGACCGTATGCCATCTCTTCCTGACGATTTCGAAGTCAAAGACCGAGCCGAAGGGCATCATCTGGCGCAGCGTCCCGCGGACGTCATCGCATCGGTGAGGGTTGGCTGTCTGCCCCCGATTGAGCTCAGGTTGTTATTGGAGAGTGTGTAAATCGATGAGGAGGGCAGAGAGGTGAGGTATTTGAAGCAAGTGGCGATGGACCCTGTGTTTGAGGGGCTGCATATTCCGGAACAACATCGGGCTCGTCATCTTGTTTTGGAGATCGACACTATCTATCCGATGTTTTTCGCAGCGTGGAAGATGGCTGCCAAGGCGATGTGTGAGCCTACATCGACGTTTCTACCCTCGAGGCTGGACTTCGCCCAGGTTGCGCGAATGTCTACAAGCTGGAAGGATTCGTATGAGGCCGGCACTGGTATGGCGTACTTCCACAATTGCCGAACGGAAATCAACGAGCGAGGGTATACGGTGATGCACAATTTCGCGGATGTAAGCTACCTCGATGCGTCGGACAAGTTCCCATTTGACTTGGGTCTCATGGAAGAAATTCCTAACCAGGAATTGTTTCGGTACTTCTTGGGAACATGGGAGGGGGAGGAGGTGCACAAGGACCCTGGGAACCGGCAGCTGTGGAGTCCCATTGTCAATACAGGGGACGATGAAACAGATGAGAAGAACCGGAATGAGGGGAGGGCTCGCTTCACGTCTACGCGCCACTGCCTGGTTGACTATGCCGAAAACGACGAGTCGCGTACCGACCGGTTCAAGTTTGTGACGCGGCGAGCCCTGCTGGATGTGTGGTTGGGAATCCTTGTCCGGCTGATAGGGCTGGAGGAGTGCGGTTTACCGGGAGAAAAACTTGTCATGCCGGCATCTGGGGGACTTTTTTTGATAACGGGAAAGGGGTGTCCTCGGCAGGTCCCACACAATGATTTCCCTGTTCCTCCTCGCGACCGCAAAGATCAACTTCCGGGTTACTTTGTTATTGCCAACGGAGAAGACCCATTCCCTATCTGGGTGTGTCTAGGGTCCCACAAGTACGTCTTTTCCAAAGCGCTGGAATTAGATATGTACGCCAAGACGATGAAGCTGAAGAAGGTAATCGTTCCGCCACGTTCAGTCTTCATCGGTCACGGCCATGTACAACACGCCGGGGCAGGGCATGTCGACAGAGTTGTGTCACACACGACAACGAGGTATCACACGTATTTCAGGAATGCGTCGTATCCGATTCCCGACAATGTTTCGTTTGGTTTCATCAGGCGGTTGGGATTCGAAAAAGAAGTAATCGCCAATGCTCCACGCCGGTCTGCCAGGCAAAGTCAACCGGCACCTGTCAATGTTCGCCACAAGACAGTTGTTCCCATCCCCGTCAAGAAAGATCGTAGGCCGAAGACAGGGCAACTCGGAATGATGCGGATGAAGACGGCAGAACGCAAGCCAGAACGCAAGCCTCTATTCTACACAATTGGTGGGGTCCCGTGCATGCCTATTCTGCCGGGAGATCCTGATTATGATGAGGACGAAGACGGAGAAGAATTTTCCGACGGCTAGATAGCTTAACAACAACTACTTTGGTAAACAATTATCGAGAATATAATCATCTCCTTTATCACTTTCAATCTATGAACCTAGTATAATGTACTTCCGTTCCATGCTTTCAAACTAGATTGTCCATTCCCTCGTGGGTTGGAGCATGATTTCCAGGACGATTCCCTCACATCTCTAGACTCAATGGTCTATGCTAGAAATAGCAGAACAATTGGGTTTGTACGTGCTTCATCGCCTACTTGCTTCCGGTAATGAGTGGACGTGCACGATACACGATCAACCTGAAATGGACGTCCGGTGGATGTCCAGCTCGGTGGATGTCCAGCTCAGATGCATTGCTGGCCAGCCCAGAAATTCTACAATGCAGGGCAGAAAAAAATATTGCAAAAAACATCGATTTGGGCGGTCGATTGTGACGTACGGCACACTCCCATCTCAAAAACATGTTCACATGTGCTTGTTTTTGAGAATAGCCCAAAATTTAATTCAAATCAAGGTGTCTAATTTGGCCACAACGGCCCCAGGAACCGACCGCCGGCCCCGATCGGGGGCTATCACTGGGGTCTGTAAGCACCAACTGTAAGCCGGAACCGGCCGCCGCCCCGATCGGGGCTATCACTGGCTTCTATAAGCACCAACTGTAAGCCAAAATCGGGTCTCACGACGGGTCGATTTCAGGTTCAATACGCCAGGGACAGGTCTTGGTCCTTGTTTCATCATGGTCCCACCCCACTCTCTCACGACGAACCTGAAATGGACGTCCGGTGGATGTCCAGCTCGATTGCACTGCTGGCCAGCCCAGAAATTCTAAAATTTCCGAAAAATCAATTTGGTGGCCCAGCATCTCCTGTGCCGAAAATTCCCGCAGTCACTTCTGATATACTATATCGTAGTAGTAGTAGTAGTCTAGACATGCGTACAAGTGCGAAGTTTCGCACTTGTACGCATCAGGGAAGGCTGCACGGAAGGTTGAGACTACGCTACTTGTGTACCGCGTCGTCTGAAATAGCGAGTAGTGTTTGTTGTATAGTTGTGGAGTATGCGTCTAGTGGTTTGTAAAGCTTGCAGAACGGGATAGGGATGTGGGTGGCCCTATTTTATGAATACATGAGTACCAATATTCAGGGTTGACAAAGCGGAAAGTCATAGGCTCGTACATGTTTGAAATTGCATAGTGGAGAAAATATTTACATCGAAATTTACATGGAGCAGATGGAGGTTTTAAGGATGAGGTATGAGAGGAAGAAAATTCTTCTGTGGTATGAGGATGTGTTCTGTGGAGGGATGCAATCTTGGGATAGTACAGGGGGAGGTGGAAATGTACGGAGTGGGGGTTTAGATTGGAGTGTGATTCGGAGAGGAGTGCCGACAAGCATATTATGGGGATTGGGGAGACGCTGCGGGGTGTTGGGGTAGTGAGGGCGGAGGAGGTGTTTAGGTGGGACCGTAGGAGGGTGCGGTTGAAGTCGCCGAGAGGAGCGGGTTTTAGGAAAGTGAGGAAAAAGAGGGGGAGGGGGTGGCGTCTGTTCTGGCTGTGGTGAGTGGGGATGTGATGGAGAAGAAGGAGGTTATTGTATTTGGGGAGGGAGGGGAGTGGGAGGAAGGGTGCGAAGTGGGGGGTTGATATATGTTTCAGAGCGGGGAGGTTTCTGGGGAGACGGCGGGGGAGCGGGAGCGTGGGCCGGTGGTGGTGGTGTATACGGTATCGAAGATGCGGATGGCGTGGGGGCATGGAGCAGGTGAGGGAGGGAGGGGTGGAGCAGGTCGGGTACGGGATGGGGAGTGAGAGGTTTTGGAAGAGTAAGCTGCAGGGGAAGTTTGTGGAGAGGGCGAAGGAGAGGGGTTGAAGGTAGAGGAGAGAGGGTATTGAAGAACAATACGTTTCAAAGGTGATGGGGAGAGCATGGTCGAGGAGATAGGGGGTGTTTTTGCCCTATTCTGAGGTAGTATGAGGACTGGTTATACGAAATCTGTACGGTAGAGCAGAAAAGTAGGTATGGAATGGAGGTGTGCACCGTGGAAGCGGGGATAGGTAGCTGAAATGCGTGCTAGAGTGGTATTGGGGGTGTTTCAGGTACAGTACGGGGGAGGTGAGCACCAACTGGAAGGGGGTGTGAGCGAGAGGATGAAAAAATTAAAGACAAAATTGGAGTCGACCGACAAGGAAAAATAGAGTGGTCGCCGTGATGGATGCGGACATCCATGTCGAGCACGGCGGCAGAAATTTCTGGAGTCGAAATTTTTGAATTTCTGAACCGGCGCCCGTCCTAGGTGGACATAGACATGGCGGAAGTCCATCCCGAGGGGGACATCCGTGGTACTAGAAACAATGAATGTCGCCCTAGTAATACTAGACGTACTAGACCGCATGGACGTCCGGTTCTAGGCGGACATCCAAAAATACTGGAGAACATGGACGTCCGCCTAGTAATACTAGGTGTACTAGAGGTTGTGGACGTCCGCGTCCATTTCCGAGAACACAGACGGTTGGTGTGCGTATCTGCGTGTTACCGGTGTGGGTTATGGAGTGGCGTTGGTCAGCTGCAGTTTTTGTGAAGAGCGGTTTGGTGACCGGTGTGCATGTGGGAGTGGGGGTGGTTAGATGGAATGGCGATCCGCCTGAATCCAGTATGAAACACTTACGAACCGCGTTGTTTGTAGCAGGTAGAAATTTGCTGGAGCGGCAAACCACCCGACAGGTGTCCCGAGCCTCGGTAGAGGAAGTGGTAGAGCAGATGAACCTTATAGGTACCCAGAGGGTAGTCTCGTAAGAGAGAAAGTGTCGTTACCCGGAGGGGGTTGTGCGACAAAGAGGTGCTCACGCGAGAGGCGTATGGATAGAGCGAGTGACGTAATCCGTCGAGCTGTTGGCTAACCCTAAGGTTTTCCCGGAGAGGGGTCGAACAATAGGTATGCGAACACTGTTCCAGTGGGTCGTAATTCCACTTGAGTTTACGTTACTCTAGAAACCGTGCCTACTGGCTATTCCAGTGGCAGTTTTATACTAAGTCTACTGCAAGCTAGGGTTAGTGGTTAGGAATAAATATCCAGTTAGTGACCAATCAGAACCCAATTACTGGCGCTCGCCTACCCGCGAGGTCATTGCCAATAGGCTTACATTGTAATGTATGGCTGATCAGCCTAAGTTAAAATTTGCCCCTTGTGGGGTCTTGGCCGGGGCCGATAGGCCCGAGTGGGGTTATTTGTCAGCCTTAGCTTGTCCCAAGTATAGGAAACACGCCAGTTGGCTGGTGCCTTCTGATTGGCACATCCCTGAAATGGGCACCCAGTAGGGAAGCGACACGGCTCGATCAGCAAGGACCACCAGGCGGTACGACATTTTTGGCTTGATCAATTTCGCTGAAATGGCGCCTTTCTAGATCGAGGTGGTGTGACTCATCCTCTTATTGTGTGATCCGGTGGTCAGGTGTCATGTAGGTTTGATGTACTTGTGGTTTAGTAGTTTTGTGACTTGCATTCTGCATCGCTATGTATGTGGGAGTTGTGGAAGCTACACCATTTGCGTTGGGGGCGTTTTTGATTGGGTTTGTTTTAGTGGGTCGCCAGTTTTGGTAGTGTAGGTGGTGTTAGATCATCTTACGCAGTTTTTGTCTTGGCAGGTGGCGGTTAATGATTTAGCCTGGACGTTTTTATGGCTCGTTGCATTCTGGTGCAGAATTCATGGATGCTTGACGGAGGTGTTTGTGTCATGATCTCATGTGTTTCGTGTAGCTCCGGAAGCAATTGTATGCCGTGTAAAATGAATTGAATTGATGTGTTTTCTTTGTTGATGATGGGGTAATTGGCATTGCGCATCGAAACGCGTATGTATTCGTGTTTGTTGATGTATGAAGGAATGTCATCGATGGAGGCCAGCCGGATGTTGCGTGCGTCTTCTTCGAGTAGGCTGTGATCTGTGGCCATTAATGCCCGGACGGTGTCGAGTATGTGTTTCTTGAGCAATGAGTGAGTTGTAAGTTGGCAGCTGTGAGACGCGTGTATATGCGTTTGGGAGGCTAGATAGAATGATTAGCGTGAGTCGTTCCTGTTTACGCTTGTATTATGTGAATTTAGCTGGTTCTTCTGGTGCCGTGTTTGCGGGATTGAGAATGTCGTCGAGTCCGGCGTCGTTGGCAAGAGCTTGTAGCGTTTGGTGCCAGTAATCGAGGTTGTCTAGGTCCAGGGTTGGGAGGCTGTGTGATGGCATTTTGTGACCGTTGCGCTGGTGCGTTGAAGTTTCAATAACCTGTTATTGATAATGTTCACCTTTTCCCCCTCTTTACCAGGTCGACGGCGGTACATTCTAATAAATACTATCTTGAGGTGTAAATACTGTAATTGTTAAGTTGAATGTTTGGCATCCTGACACTTTCCTTGGTGAAGTGACGCAGAGAGTCACGAAAATTCACGTGTACGGAATGTGCGTTTTCCAGCTTGGTATGTGTCAGGATGCTAACTCTTTAACCAAAGCACCCGACTAACAGTGTCGGCACGGAACGGACGTGGCACCTCAACATACCAACAGTAGCAAGAGCAATGTATATAGTGGCAGATAGGATCGAAAATAAAGAAGGGGGCATCAGTCCCTCACGTTCTAACAGGTTATCGGCCCTTTTTCAATCACCCTACGCACCGATCCTCACGCAACGAAAATGGATTCCTTCTCGCTCCCAACGCTCCAACCACAGAACGCATCTTACTGGCATCGTAATTTACAAGCCATAACACACGACCTGAAGCTCGAACACTTCCTCGAAGCATCAACGAAAGCGCCGCAAGACTCTGCAGAATTCACGTAATTCAAACGCCAGCAGGAATGACTCACACACATCATACTCTCCAGTCTTCCCCAGAGTATCATCGATCAACTGACTGACGAAAACCTCCAGTTCCCGCCATACCTCCTCACAAAACATATCCTCAATCATGTTCATTAACTCACATCCATCGACCACAGCATATTGGACTCAAACGCTCGCAGCATTACGCTACGAAACATCAACGAAATCGACGACTACATCGCGGAGTACGCTCAAATGCGCCTCACCATACGAAACGCCAAATTCCCACGCATCCACGAAGAAGACACCACAATCTAATACATGATACAAGGCATCCAACACAACCCAGAACTACAAACCACCCATGAAATCATGATTCAGACTCCACCCGCCACCATAGCAGAGTTCAACATACGCATCAAACGCGACACAACCAACATCCGAGCACGCAAGCTCACTAACACCCCCAAGAACCTATACTCCCTCCACAACCATCGCCACCTGCAACAACCTCCCCATCATTACATGAACCCCAGAGACAGGAACTACACTACTCCATGGAATCTCCGATCGAATCGCAACAATCCGCCGCGTCGCGTAGGACAAAAATGGTGCAACTACCACAAATCCCCCTATCACAGCGATAGAGAATGTCGTGCTCAACGAGCATCGTCCAACACCAAAGCACACGAGATCACTGCATACCCCAACAACCATGAGAATCACATGGAACACGACCCATCCTTCCCAATCTACGAGGACAACCTAAACACATCCGAATCTGAACTTAAGTTGATTGTACTCGACTCAGGTGCAGACCCATCATACTTCAACACCCCACAAAACGGAATGAAACCGGTACGTCACACCCAGTTCACAAAGACAGGAGCTAACAATAGTCACGCGATAACCCACTCTGGAAATGCAAAGATCAAGACACCAACATAGATGCTAAACATCAGTAACGCGGTCGTATCCCCAGAGCTCACCCACAACCTTGTCTCTGTGCACACACTTGCCTCAAATCATGGACCCGTCACCTTCACTTCCCAACACGCCTTCATCAATCCGAGGAACACCCAAGAACAACACGAGACAGCGACACGAAAACAAGGACTCTACATTGTTGACAATAAACCATTATCACTAGACAACACCATAACGTCGTGTTTCCACACTCATGCATCATCAAGCCAGACTCAACCCGACTCCCCTCACTCCAAAACAACCAGCACACGTACACGGCAGACCCGTGCACCTCAAACCACTCCCCCGGATGCACCCTCACAAAATACACGTTCCAAACGGTCCAAGATTCCATGGGATAGACCATGGCGCACAAACGTGAAATCCCAGAAAACCCAGCCACAAAACACAAAAAATACCAACAATGGAAATGCAAAATGCAAGAGCGACTCGTACACCACCCCGGACAGAACTTCATCTTACAAACCAAACACTACACATCACCCCCACATCCAAGAAGATAGCAGAACAACACGACACTCCGCCGCTCCCACCAATATTCACGACGCGCCGCAAAGAATCCGTCACCAACAAACCACAAATCAAGGACGCACCACCACGGCCACCTCGCACACGGAACCCACTCACGATCCACGCTGCAGACATCCAAAATCCCTTGTCTCACGACCTGCACATCAAATTGGGAAATGTAAATCCACCAACAATGCGAAAAATGTGCAAACACAAAACGCTACCGGTACTTTCCCCATATACCAACACGCCAATAGAAGAATTCACTTGCAGAGAATGCGCGCTAGCTAAAATCAAAAGCGCACCACACAAGCCAACCACCCACAATCACCAAATTGGCGACCACATATCATCCGATGTATGCGGCCCCTTACCGACCACGTCAACACATGGAAACCGGTACTTTGTGACTTTTATAGACAGAAAGACGAGATACATCACAGTGCACTGCATCCCGAATAGAACATACATACCTCAGCACGTCATAGATCATATGGAGTATGTTCACACAACTCAAGGAAAATATCCACGATTCTTTAGATCCGACAACGCCAAAGAATACACAGGCATGTCACTGCAGGATCAACTAAAGGCTCGAGGAATCAAACACATAACAATTCCCCATACCCCACAGCAGAACAGCATCGCAGAAAGAAGCAACAAAACACTGATGGACGCTGTCCGAGCAAATCTAACTCACAGCAGCATGGACGACACTCATTGGGAAGACGCAATCCTCTACTCGGTATTCAAACGCAATCTCACTCTGCACTCCTTCACCAACAAAATCCCTCACACGGAATGGCATCAAATGACCCCTAACCTCCAGCGCCTGTTTGCATTTGGCCAACTCGGCCACCATTCTAGCTCCAAAATCAAAATTGGAAGACCGAGCTACAATCGTACGATACATTGCCAGAATAACACCGGACACAATCCTCGTCAAAGACACAACCACCCAAAAATACTCACGAATCTCCGCGCTCGATTTGCACCCCTACACCATCAGATCGGACCCAACTGCAACTACAAGCATGGCCTTCCACACCAACAACCAAAAACAAGACAACCACCAACACAGATCACAAATAAAACACCCGCTCCCAAAACACATCGCGCAGCTCAAAAATATCCTGACGCTGACGAATGGGCACTCGCACACGATGAAGAACTATCCAAAATAGACACAATGAAGGCTATTAAATGGCTACCCAACGAGCAAATTCCACAAAACGCCCGACCCATCCCGCGCACAATGACATATCGCTATAAACGCGACCCTGACGGCGATATCACAGAACGGAGGGCACTATGTGCTGTACGCGGCGATTTGATGCAACCCGGAATATACTATGACCCAAACAACACATCCACCTTCGCCGCACACAAGACAACGATACGCATTATACTCTGTCACGCCGCTGCACATCACCTCCCAACAGAACACCTTGATATCTCTTCAGCGTTCCTCCGTGAACCATTCCAATACAGGAATCCAGTCTACATCCGACAGCACCCGCTCTTTGACGGAACGTACAAACATCCTGAACACGCTGTCGAACTGAAAGGAAACCTTTACGGCACCCGTCAAGCTGGCAAGATATTCTGCGACAGAGCACGAACTTTTCTCATCAAAAACGGATACAAGCAAATGAAATCAGACCCCTGCCTATTCAGCAGAAAGCGCAGTCAACACCAGAAAATTATAGCAGTCACAATTGACGACTTCCTGGTATGTGCGTCGTCAACGAAACTGCTCGACGAACTCTACCACATATTGTCCAAAAAGTACTCTGTCAAACGACTTGGAAGGCCCACTAAATACCTCAACTGGAAGATAGCCTACGATGATCACGGCACGCACGTATCACAGCCTCACGTCGCACGCTCCATCATCACAAAAGCAAACATGGCCAACGCAAAACCCATCGAATCCCTCTACTCCGACGGGATCAACCTCTCCCCTCCCTCTGAATCCGAGGAAATAGACCCCTCCATCGCTACACACTACAGAGAAACAGTCTGCGAGCTTCGGTATCTCACGGACTCAACGAGACCCGACCTCCAGTTCTATACCAATTGCCTCGCACGAGTCAACCACAAGCCAACCATTGGACACTGGAAATTATTGAAGCGCCTAGTGCGATATCTTATCCACACGTTAAATCAAGGCATATACTTCCCTAATTTTACAACCCCAAACACGCTCCTGACATACACAGACGCCGACTACGCGAACGAAAAAACGATTAGGAAATCCATCTCAGGATCAGTCCACACACTTCATAACGCGCCAGTACACTGGACCTCCCAATGACAGTCGCTTGTAGCACTCAGTACATGCGAAGCAGAAACCATCGCCGCTTCAGAAACCACAAGACAAACCAACTGGATTGGCAGCATGCTAAAAGAACTGCAAATTATCCCAAAACAACAACCCATAACAACCTTTACAGATTCACAATCCACAATGTAAATTGCTACTAACTCAGCACCGACAAAACCAAGGAAATTTATCGACATCCGCTTCCACCACCTACACGATAACATCAAGTCCGGCAACATTAAGTTACACTACCTACCCTCGGAAGACATGTTAGCGGACATATTGACAAAACCAGTAACTAAGAAACCATTCTCAGCAATCACAAACACACTCCGAATAACAGCTGCATAATCTTCCAAAACCGACAACGCCACAGCCCAACCTGCCTCGCTCGCTGCCCCTTGGCGACAGGGGGCTGTCAGGATGCTAAATCCAAGTACACGTCGCCAAGCGACAGCTCACTCACCGATCAGGATGCTAACTCTTTAACCAAAGCACTCGATCAACAGTGTCGGCACGGAACGGACGTGGCACCTCAACATACCAACAGTAGCAAGAGCAATGTATATAGTGGCAGATAGGATCGAAAGTAAAGAAGGGGGCATCGGTCTCTCATGTTATAACAGTATGCGGTAAAGCCCCAGAGCGGTTTTTTTCAATATTAGAATATCTGGCCAGTGCGGGTGCGAAACGTGTCCATAATTGCAGAACAAAGCTTTTTTATTGGTACAAGTGTTTCGCAGAACAACGGTACGCTATTGGCGCAAACTGCAGAACAATGTGACGTGGTTGTCCGTGCCACTACGCTCACTGTGCCAGTGGCATTAACCACGACAGGCTGTCAACGCACAACGGTGCGGACGCCGCCGACCTCGAGAGTCTTACTTAAGGAGCAGCAATAGTGAGAGAGGGTCAAATAAAAAAAGGTCTTTACGGCAATATCAGGTTATGAGCCCATTATCGCTACACACAACACAAACCGCGTAGAGCCTCAGCTCCGCCAGCCAACTGCGTTAGAGCCTAAGCTCCGCCACCGGCAATCCACCCCATCCCTCAAGATTACGTTCCCTAACCTATCCAACCGATCCAAGAGGCTACACATCCGATCCACATATCCCATCTGGTCTGAACTCTGGCGTTGCGCGGTATTGGAAACTCAACCCTGCACCAATACAATGTCCGAAACGCCCCCAGCATATCCTCCTGCCCACACCACCATGCCCAATGCTACGGAAAATTGGACATTCACCACAGCACTGCCGCCATTAGACAACACCAACTTTTCACGTTGGCGACGGACACTCGAAGATCTCCTCACCATCAAAGACATGGAACACGTCATTGACCCCAACTTCCGCATGACCTTGGGATCAACAGAATCACAAATTAAACAATTCAAGAAAGCCACCGCAGCAACCAGGCAGCTAATCATGGCCAGCATCCCGGATCACATCACGGATCGCCTCGATCCTGATATTTGTGCTGAATCTCCAGCCATCATCGTCGAAGCCATCCAAACCCTTCTTACCACAGCATCCGAACATGATCAACGAAGCTTAGAGCGGGAGGCAAAGCAGCTGAAGCTCACTCCTGGAATGACCATCCATGAGTTCTTCACCCGCCACCGAGAAATACGAAAACGCATGATAAGTGCACAATATCCTCACATCAGCAATGAAGCCACCACAATGCGATTAATCATTGACGGCCTAGCGGACCACCCGCAATTCAATGACATACCGCGTCACATCCGAATAGCAGGACTTCCTGCCACTCTCAATGAACTTCAAGCCCGATTGGAAGACATTGAGGAGATCAATAGCCAAGCAATAAGGCCAGTACAGTTCCATCCGCCCGCAAACAATCACAGACGTTACAACCAAAGAAGGGGAGGATACTGTGGAACAACGTTAGTTCTAGAAGTAGCTGGTACGAGCCACGGACACGCTGTCCTTAACGAAACGAAACGAACAACGAAACAGTGCCACCCGCTGGTGTTTGACTGTATGTTCGGTAGCAAAGAAAGAATAGGGTAGAGAATAGGTTAGCAGGTAGACACGGGCGTCACGACGAACGATCCACGCGTGGACTACGTTAACGAACGAGGTGGTACGTCACCGGAGGCGCTCTCAACCAAGCCCGTAGGCACTACACGCGATCAGCCTCACGTGTGGCGATGGGTAGGGAGTACGCAGCTCGACGGAGACGAAGCCTCGTTAGGCGAAAACGTAATACGTAACGTAGAAGTCAGTCGTAGACTAGAGCACGTTGCCCGATCGTTGTCTTGTCCCCTTTTCCTCCCGGCACGATGCCAATACCTATATGGCCACGATGGCATCGCTTTACAGTGTAAACACTGTTCGTAACGTCCCCGAATGGGAAAGGACCTTGTGGGTCACACGTAGGGACCCGTTGGTCCGTTGGCCGTTGCCAGTACGTTCGTTGCACACGTGTGCCAGTTGCGCGCGCGCACGCGCCAGCAATGTTCGTGCATTGCTGTCGCCGGTCGTGTCCGCCGAAACTCGAATTCCGCGGAAAACGTAAATATTTGCAATTTCGGAATTGCCACGTATACTACACAGCCCCACCCCCACACGTGGACGTCCCGGCCACGCGAGGCCCGTCAGGACGCGCCTGAGACACGGGGCCGTGGCGCCTTTTCGGGTACAACTGCGGACGTGGCAGTTGTCCCGAAAAATCTCGTTTAACCGTACGCGGCCCGGTTGGCTGATCGAATCGCCACGGCGCCGGAGCGCGCGCGTGCGCTCCGGCTCTTTCGTAATCATCGCGGCCCGCCCGTTGGCGTCGTACGTCAATGCCTCGCTTAGGCGTTTTCCTGCAACGGATGCAGTGTCCAATTCCACCACGCGGGTGTGCTTCAATGCAGCGCGATACGAGCGCAGGCCGCGGCCATTTCGTGAATCTGCCAACGGGCATTACGACGACGGTCGTCGGAAGGATATTTAAGCGGCGGCTTAACGTGTTAGCGATCGTCGCTCACCCTTCCTCTCACCATCGACATCCAGGCCGTTGCCTTTCCTTTCCGCACTCCCTTTTCCCCCGCTGGGTACTCCTGGCTGCTTCCGTTCTCCTCGTTCTCTCGTTTCGCCTTGCCCGCGTGGCTTTCGTCCTTGTGCTCGTTGCACTCGTCGTGAATATTGCGTACAGCGTAACCACGATGGTTACGACCCGTAGCACCGATGCTAACACTCCGCGGCCCGCCGGCTCTGCTGGAGGTGGAGCGAGGAACCCTTCGCAGGGCGCTCCCTCCCTCGCCAGGGTCGGTGCGCTGCCAGCGACGGAAGCGTCCGTCGCGCCCGCTCCGCCCGTTGGGGCGGTTCAAGCCGTTGCTCCGCAGGCCGTTGCCTCATCGTCACGCCCGACGGCTCCCGTTCCGCCTGTCGAGGCTGTAGGGGCCGCTGCCCCTGCTGATGGCGACGCCGCGGCGTCTGTATCGAGTCCGGAGTCACCGATAGTGCCGGAGGTCGTGCCCTCTGGTCGTGGAGTGGCTGCGATGGCCGCGGCCGCTCGTTTACGTCGTGCCGGGGCAGCGTCGCGCGCTGGCGAACCTCGTCGTGAGGGTTCTCCCCAGTCTCCCCGTCGGGACTCGTAGGGGTTGGACGTTCCCACGGGAACCGTCGGAACCTCCGATCGCAACGGCGTCGCGCTCGACGCGAGTTCCCTATCCCACGCGTGGGCGGTGCTGCCTCGGGTGGCTGTGTCGGACGAGGACGTGGCCACGCTGGCCAAAGATCGTTTGGACGCACGCGCAGTACTCGAGTACATGCGCATTGCTGAAGATTCGTGAGGGCGTCGTGCCGGGCGTCGTTTCGCCCACGGGACCGCGGGATCGGTTCGTTACCAGATCCCGGCGTCGATTCGTTGCGACCGTTCGTGGTTGCGCGACGCTGACGATGCGGTCTACGTAGACATCATGGACGCGTACTTATGGAAGGGGACGCCCGAGGAACCGCCGTTCACTGCGTTGGCGTCCGTGTACGTGTGTCCGCGGACATTGACGGAGCGGCAGCGTGCCGAGTGGAAAACCGCGCTCTCGTTGAGCGTTATGGGCAACCGCGTCATATCGTACGACGACTACTTCGCGCTCCGTTACGCCGACGCGGACGACTTTCGTGTGTCGCACGCGTCCACCTCGCTAGGTGTTCCGGGTAGGGATTATTTCCCGACGCTGCCAGACGTGGTAGGCGCGTATCCGTATCCCCGCGGGTCATCTACGTTATTACCTCGCGTGGTACATTACTTCACCGGAACGATGCAGGACGCGCCTGCGGAGGTGAAGGAACGTTTCCTCACGGCGGTGGACGTTGAGCACGCAGCGATGTTCGCTTGCTCGCTTTACGTGGAGCGGCGTGTGTTTGGGCGCGCGTGCCTACTGCCGGAGTCCACGCTGGACTACCTGGCAGATTACGAATTGCTTCGTGCAATGCCGGTCGAAGGCTCCGACATGTTCGTTTCCGTCACCGGCGCGGTGGCGGAGACTCGCGGCGCCCTCGCGTTGGGGCCGGAGTATCGCGTTGTGCGCCCGGATTACGCGACCGGGGACAACCAAGAGTTCGTCCAGGTACGCAGCGACGGCGCGTACGTACCGCGGGACGTTTCCCGAGTCGAACGCCGTCGTGGCAATCGTTCTGGCTACTACGGCGGCCTCGGTGGCAGTAATCGACCTCGCGGGTCACGTTCTGGCCGTCGTGGCCAGCAAGATGAAGCGCCGCGTGCGCCGGATCCTCGTGAAATTGTTCCTCGCGAGGCCACGGAAGGGGGCTACGTTGCCCGTGTCGGTCGCTCGGATGTGGCCACGCCGGCCGAACGTGCGCCACGCTTCGTGAGCCTGGACGACCGCGTCTCCGATGAGGATGCCCGTCGGCTTCTCGGTACGTCGATGGCCGCTCCGCCCCGTGCGGACGGCTGGGTTATTCGTTCCCTCATCTCATCCGTGGCTCGCGCAGCCGAAGAGTTCAGGGCCCAGACGTTGGACCTGACTGCCCGTTTGGCAACGGAACGCGCGATTTCCGAGCGTCTCGCCGCGGCGACTCGTAGTTACGCGCCGCCCGTTGGCGTTCGTAATGATCCCTATGGATACGCAAGTGGCGGCGGCTACGGAAACCCCGTTGGGTATGGCCACGCGGCGGCGTACCCTTCGGATACGCGCAGTCACGGGACTGCGGATCCGTACGCTAGGGACCCCGCGTCGCGTCGCGAGCGAGCCCCCGTGGCCACGCAGACCGTCGATCCGTACGCGCCGGGCTTCGTTCAGCCCACTCGCAGCCGCAGCCACGATAGCCGCGGCGAAGGCCCTGGTCCGTATGACCCTGCGGGCAAGCGTTCTCGTCGCTACTAGGTCGTTCCTAGGTTAGTTCGTAGGCCACGTCGGCTCTAGCATCGTATTGCGTCGTAAACTTCGTCTTGTTTCTTTGCGTAATCGCATGGCTCCGTTGAGCTTCGTAATTTGCGTTTGGCAGGTCGTCTGCAGCAGAGGAGGGGTTTAGCGTTAAGCCCCTCCCCACAATTTTTTTTGTTGTGGCGTCTACCCCGTCGGGTGTCGTATGGCTTACGTAGCCCGTGCTTCGAGTTCGCGGCGGCGCGTGCCCGTTGGCAAGTTCGTAACACACGCAATTATTCGGCAAAGCGGCGGCGCGTAGCGGCGGCTTTTCACTGCGAGTGGTACGTTAACCTCGATCTTAGAGCCCGTTGGCGTGCGTATCATTTAGTAACTAACTCAGGAATCGTTTCCGCCGTCGTTTCTCGTCCGGATAACCCCGCCGGGTGTCGAATTTCGCTGAGCATTCGAGCTCCTTAGCGCGTAGCACGTCGGTGCCAATTTTAATTTGCTCCGATGAGCTGGGCGAAAATTTCGTCGAACGTCAGACCGACGCGCGTGTGAGTCGGTTTGACGTTCTACGCCGTGGCGTGTACGCAGTAGTTCGTCGCAGTACGTTGCGGTTTCGTTGACGACGTGGTGGCCGGCGGGCTTGGCTTTTCGTATAGCCGTTGACGTCATTAGCGTCGTCGCGCTCCGCGTTGCCGCGGCTTCACGTTGGCCAGTGGCGTTATCATTTTGTAACTATCTCGGAATTCGTTTCCGCCGTCGTTTCTCGTGCGGATAACCCCGTCGGGTGTCGAATTCCGTTGAGCGTTCGAGCTCTCTGGCACGTAGCACGTCGGTGCCAATTTTAATTCGCTCCGGTGAGCTGGACGAAAAATTCGCTAAGCGTCAGGCTGACTCGCGCGTGAGTTGGCTTGACGTTTCACGCCGTTGCGTGTACGCGGTAGTGCGTCGTGGTGCGTCGCGGTTCCGTAGACAACGTTTTTGCCGGCGGGCTTGGCTTTTCGTATAGCCGTTAACACCGCTAGCGCCGTCGCGCTTCACGTTCCCGCGGCTTCACGTTAGCCGGTGGCGCAATCGTTGCGCTAGTCCGCTTCGCGTGGCGGCGTCGTTCGCCGCGGCGTCCGAGGAGCGTTTCGTTAGCTCATCCGTTATGTGGTGCGACGCGCACCTGGGCATACGTAATGCTCGCCCTCTACGCCGTTGCGTAATTTCGTTTATTCGACTTGCGAACCCGACGGGGACGCGATTGACGAAGTCGTTTCGCATGCCCGCGGGCGTTTGAGGCTGTTACGTGAGCCAGTTTTTCGTCGGCTCGTTGCCTTCAGCTGTGTCGTTTTACGTTGGCTACCAGCTTGTACGCCGTTGCGTATTCGTATTTCGTTACGTGCGTTCGACCCGTAGTGTACGCCGTTATCGTTAGCGACGTCCGCGTACCTCGCTCGTCTCCTGGTCGACGTGGCCGGTGGCGCGTGCGCCTTCGAATGCGTACGAGGTTGAAGCTTCGTTAGCTTTTACGGTTGCGACGCGGACGTGCGTGTCTTAATCTTCGTGACCGTACGTGGTCAACCCGCCTTTCGGGTTTGTTCGTGCGCTTCGACTAGCCGGCGGGCTTTTCGCTTTCGCGCGTCGTTCGTTATGCCCGCGTGGCCGGACACCGTTGTGTCGTTCCGTGGTTGCCGTACGTGGCTACCGTGTTCGGCGTCGTGCCTCACGATGGCGATACGGTTCGCCGTCCGTCGTCGCGGCCTCGTTGGCTCGTCGTTCGCGCGCTTTACTCGCGCGCTTCGTGCGCTGAGACCCGTTGGTCTAATTCGTCGGCTAACGTATAGCTTCGTTCCGCTTCGTGCGGGGAGATTCGTAATGAGGCCGTTGCCATCTTCGTTGGGGGCGCGTCCGCCCTACGTCGTTTCTCCGCCTTCCGGCGTCACGTTGCCGTTAGCTCGCGAGCTGTTGGCGTTGACCTCGTTGGTCGATGCGACTCGTTGTCAGCGGCCGTCCACGGGGACGTACGATGGCTCACGTGACATGCCAAAATTACGAAATTTTCGGGGCACGCGCGTCCCGAGATTTGGCCGGATTAGCGCACTGTAATCGGCCCGATTTTTCGCACCGTGCGTCCATGGCCCGCTGGCCCACGTATAATTTTTCGCGCGAAAAATCTGACGTGTTGTCCGTCCGTGGCCCGTGGTGTCGTCACCTTTGCCCGTGGGACGGTCAACACTGTCGAGCCCGTCGTGGCTCTTCACATCGTGTGAATCGTCCGCGTGTGGACTCGTCGTCCAATCTTTCGTTGGCGCTCGTGCCTCCACCAACGTATGGTGTCGAAAACGAAAAGAGCGACGGCTCTAGCACGCATCGCGCCCCCCCAACGCAAGGGTGGACGTCCCGGCCACTCGTTGTGCCTTCGCTTCTCGTTCGTGCGGCTCGTCGCCTTCGTTTGTTGCATCGTGCAACGTCGCGCACGCGTGCGCTTAACCCGACGCTCGTGTGCGTTTTCGGGGGCCGTCGTGGCCTTTCACGTTGTTGCTCGTCGCACGCGTGCGAAGTATCGAGAGACGCTCTCTTCAGATACGTTCCGGCGGGGTTCCCACGTAGGGTTACGATACCCGACCCACTTCACGAGGAAGTCTAGGGTGCCGTCATCGTTTACGCGATGGTTCAGCAGATCGTCTACTACATACGCCGGACCGTCGCGGTTCTTGTCGAGGTCTGCCTCGGTGGCATCGTATGGCTCCGGCGGGGGCGCGTTCGCCGGCGTTGGCGCGTACGCAACGCGGTCCGAGTTGACACGTTCAACTACGTCTCCTCGTTGGATGACGAAAGTTCGTACGTCGTTACGTAGTACGCGGAACGGTCCCAACGCGTGGTTGCCGAGCTTCGTGCCCTTCGTGGTCCCGTCCGTCGGGTCGATGAATACGTATTCTCCCGCGCGGAAATTTCGATTCGAGACACGAACTCGTTTGTCGAAATTTCGTTTATAACGTGCCTGCGCGGCCTTCAGCGTTCGATACGCGTTGTCCATCGTTGTGGCGAGCTCACGAACGTAAGTGGCTCGCCCTCCCCCGTCGGGTAGTTCGCGGTTCGTTACCGACGTGTGTAGCGCCAACGGTGGCGGTGGATTCGTGAGGATCAAATCGAAGGGCGTCGTGCCCGTGCTCGAATGCACATGCGTGTTGTACGCAAACGTTAACGCCGATGCGTATCGATCCCAGTCGTTCTGGTTTTCGTTCACGTAATTGCCCAGCATCGCCAGGATCGTCCTGTTGTAGCGCTCCACCTGCCCGTTCGTTTGGGGCTGGTACGTCGACGTGAAGACGTTCGTTACGCCAATCTCGTTGCAAACGCGCTGGAAGAACTTAGCAGCGAACTGCTTTCCGTTATCGCTTATGAGCGTCCGTGGGGGTCCATACGAGAAGACCCACGCGTTGACGAACGCGCTCGCCACGTTGGCGGAATCGATATTTCGTAGAGGTACGACTCTAGTCAGCTTCGTGAAGCAGTCCGTTATCACGAGGATAAATCAGTTACCACGCGTGGTCTTCGTAAGCGGACCTAGTATGTCGATACATAGGTCTCGCAACGGCTCCGTAGCCGGAAATAAGCGTAACGGGTTCGTCCGTTTGCGAAGCTTCACGCGGTTCTTCGCACATCCAACGCAGTTTCGTACCGTTGCGTGGATGTCGGCGGCCATTGCGGGCCAGTAGTACGTCCTCCGTAGGGTATAGTACATACGCGTTTGCCCGGGATGTCCAGCGAGGACGTGGTGGTGCGTTAACTCCAGCAGCCGCGGCCGTAACGAAGCCGGCACAACGATTTGTGTACGTTCCTCATCGTGAGGGTTCCGGCGTCGGAGTAGGCCATCGTGGCCTTCGAAGAATGCAGCGTCCTGCGTCTCGGACTGTCGTGTCAGTATCGTTTGACAGAACGCGTCCTAGCGTTGAGCTTCGATAAGCTCGTCCCTCGTAATGGGGAGCTGAACGTCAGCTGGTGGCACGCGTGCCGAATCGTCTTCGGCAGCGCGCTGTTCGTCGAGGAAATCCGGTTCCTCGTCGAGAACGTCATCGAGCGTCGCGTCGCGGTTGAACTCGAGGCCATCGTGGCCAGCCGTCGTGGCTGATGTTCGTTCATCACGAGTCTCGTTCGACGGGTCGTCGTGACCCCTGGCATTCGTTGCCTTTTTACGTACGGACGTCGTTCGTCCTTGCCCATTTCGTGTGGGTTGTCGCCGACTGCGAGTCGTCACGAGGACCGCGTCCCCGTACGATGGTACGTCATCGTCGACGGGTCGACCGTCGTCATACGTAGATATCACACGTGATAAAGCGTCAGGTACCTGGTGCACGCGCCCAGGCCTGTACGTGACTTCGAAATCGAATTCGGCAACGCGTAGCCTCCATCGTAGTAGTCGTCCGGACGCGTCCGTCAACGTCATCAGCCAACGTAAGGCTTCGTGATCCGTACGTACGATAAATCGTTGACCCTCTACGTAGGGTCGGAGCGACGTTATCGCCCAAACGACGGAGTAGCACTCGCGCTCGGTCGCCGAATAACCACGTTCGGTTTCGTTAAGGGTCTTCGACCAGTACCCAATCGGCACCCATTCGTTGGGCTTATCTTCGTTTTGCTGCTGGAGCAACGTAGCTCCCAGCTGATACGCCGACGCGTCGGTATCGATCATGAACGGACGTCCCGCCTTCGGAAGGTGCAATACTGGTGGCGACACCAGTATTGTCTTCAACGTTTCGAACGCGTTCGTTTGCGCGTCAGTTGGATTCGTCCAATCGGGGGAAGCGTCCTTCTTCAACATCGTGTTGAGTGGCCGAGCGATCTCGGCATACGCCTTTACGAAACGGCGGTAAACGTTGGCCGCGCCCAAAAACGATCGACATTGCGTCTTGTCTCGCGGGAACGTAGCCGTACGAAAGGCTTCCTTGTTCCGTGCTGCGACGTGCAGCTTCCCTGGGGTGATCACGTGCCCCAGGTAGTCAACTCGTGGTTGAAAGAACGAGCACTTCGTGAGCTTTAACGTTACTCCCGCTGCGCGTAGCAGGGAAAGCACCTGGTCAACGTGACCCAGGTGAGACTCGAGGTCTTTCGAAAAGACGATTACGTCGTCTAAGTAGACCAGGCATGATTGACAACGTACTCCGGAGAGGATGATGTCCAACGTCCGCTGAAACGTAGCGGGGGCGTTTCGTAGCCCGAATGGCATTCGCACTTAGCGATACGTTCCCATGAAAGACGTAAACGTTGTCTTATCACGGTCCTCGGCGGAGACGGGCACTTGCCAGTAACCGGCGTTACAGTCGAGTGTCGTGAAGATGGCGGCGTCGCCCAACGAATCAAGGCAGTCTTCCATACGAGGAAGCGGGTACGAATCAGCGATCGTTTTCGCGTTCAAACGTCTGTAGTCGACACAGAAGCGTAAGGATCCGTCCTTCTTCGGCACCAACACGATTGGTGACGCCCATTCGCTGGACGCGGGTTCGATAACCCCTTCGTTGAGCATCTTCGTGATCTGCTCCTCGGCTATCGTACGTAGAGCCGGACCCTGACGATAGGGCATTGAACGTATGGGCCGCGTGCCCGGTTCGAGTTCAATTCGATGCTCCGTAGCATTGATTTCGCCGAGGCGTCCACTCGTCCACATTGACGAATGTGTAGCTAGCATCTCGTTGATGCGCTTTCGTAAATCCTCGTCGTCGAGGTGCGACAAATCGATTGTCGACTGCCAATCCGTGGCGGGGTCGTTCCCCTTTTCGTTGACCAACGGGTCTGGCGTTTCGTCGCCCAACCCGGTCGTATTTGTCCGCGTCGTCGCGTCGACTAGCGGTAGGTTCAAAACCTTCGCGAGGGCTTCGCCGCCCTCACGCTTGAGTGGGACGATTCCCAACGGGGAGCGTACCGCGTACGCAATCGTCGCGCCTTTCGGCAATTCGCGGTCCTTCTTCGTGAAATTCGACACGATAATAGAGAACGTCTCTCTCGGTCCTACGTCGACCACTCCGTTGGCTATGCGCAGCCCATGCCGGAATTGCGCCGACGCTTTCGGTTCGAGGAACACGAGTCCGGTCGCATCCGTCGTCACGTTGACGGTCCGTTGCGACATCGCCGGTACACGCGTGTACTTCGTCAGGCGAACCGAGAACGTTCGGCTCGGCCGATTCGCGGCCGCGTTACGCTCGCGGCGTTTCGGGTGTTCCACATTTGGATTCGTCTCTTCCCTCTCCTCGTACGGAGTAGTCGTATCACCCTCCGCGATGATAGGTATCGTGTCTCCTCGATGGAGCTCGATTGTCTGCGCTCGACAGCGTATGGCATCGACATGCTTCGACATGAACGACGTGCCCAATATAACGGGAACAGCCCAATATAACGGGAACAGCCAGCGTGTTGGCTACTAAGAATTTTACGCGGAACAGCGAGTTCCCCAGCCTGACACGAAGCAGGATGGCGCCTTCGATAGGCAAACGTCGCCCGTTGGCGTCTCCGAGCTTCGGTAGCTCTTCGTCACATAGACAGCGGTCGACCCAGTCGTAGGGTAGTAAACTTGTTCGTATCAAGTTGTAGCCACTGCACGTGTCCATCGCGATGGTAATCGCCCTCATCACGTTGAGGTCTAGTCCGATCGTTCCGGACACGATATAATGCTTCGAAGCAAGTAGGCACGTGTGCCCGTCGAGAACCAACGGTTCGGTCCTGACCGGCGCGCGGTCTACGTCTTCGCTAGCGGTTCGTCGCTTCACCGCGTGAGCCCGTATGGCTTCTTTTGCGTCGATACGATTCGTATGAGCCGCGTGCTTGGCTTTCTCGCGTCCGGAAGCGTCGTGCTTCCGGGTAGCGCGTCTCGCTCGTCTGCTAGACTTCCTCTTCGTGTGAGGTTCGTTCGTCCCGTCGGACTTCGTGTCTCTCCCCACGTCGGGTATCGTTTGACTCGAGTTGGCCTTCGCGGCCGTGAGCTTTTCGTAACTCTCGTTCGTCGGTGAGCCTGCGGAGGACCAATCATCGACGTCGGTCGTCCCCCTTTCATGTAAGGGTTCAGGCGATGTGGGTGGCTCGTGACCTACATCGCCTGGTCGTTTTCCGGTGCGAGGCCATTCGACACGTCGTCGTCATGAGCCCACGAAGCTCGTTCGTAATCGTGACTCGTTTCCACCTCGAGTGGTGTTTCGTCAGCGAAAGTCTTCACGTAGACTCCGCTGCGGCCATTACGCTGGCCATTTCGTTCGTTCGCCCACGGGCGGGGATCACGTCGATCATTACGAAAGTCGCCGCGGCGCTTGTCGAAGGGCCTTCCCCCGTCACGATTGGGGTTTCGGAGTATCGTAGGGGTCGTGCCATACCTCCGCGAGTTCACGTTCCCTCGCTCGCCAGGTCGTTCCTGGTTCCGTTCGGCCATTCGTTGGCGTAAGTACTCAGCCTGCCGAGGGTTGCTCTTCACGTGGAAGAGGTAGTACTTGTACGCGAAAAAGATCCGTTTATCTGGCGTCAGACGCGGACACGTAAACGTAGAGTGGCCATCTTCGCGGCATGACCAACACGACAGCGTCCAGTAATCATTCGGGATTACGGAGTGCGCCAATTGCGTCTGCTCGCTCGTGAGCTTCGGCACGTCCTCGCATGGACGGTTCAATCGAGCTTCGAGCTCGTCCGGCTTTTCGTTTGCCGTTTTCGTATCGTTGGGCGGCGGCCCGTTCGTGAAGAGGATCGCCTCCAAATTCTCGGCAACGTGAACCGCAGCGAGCGACACGTCGTCATCATCCCTCGCGGGGATATTCGGGTTACCATCGTGGTAACTGGGCTCGTTAGCCCGTTCGTTACGTAAGTACGCGGACTCATCGTAGTCCGCGAACTTCCTCGACTCGTGGTCGGAAATAGCCAACGTAGGCTTCACCGGAAACCGCACTTTCGGTTTCGCGGCTGACGCGACAGCTGCCGTACGTGCACGGAAGGTCGTTCCTTCGGCCGTCGCCAGTCGTCTCACAACGGTTCGGTCGTTCCTCTCTCGCTCGGGGAGTGACCGGAGTCGTTCCGTCACGGCTGCCCGCGTCGAGGGCAGCAAACCACGTACGTAGTGGTGAACGAGGAGTCGATCCGTAAACACGTAGTTGCACGCCAGCGTGGCGGTGTCGAGTCTATCAGCGTACTGATTCTCGTCCTCGTTAGGACTCTGCGTGATCATCGTGACCTTTTCGTAGGCCTCCTGCAGCACGTCGTCTTGCAGGTATCGTTTAATCAACGCGTTGATTACGTGAGGCCACGAGAACCTCTTCGTCGGATCAGTCGTGATCACGCCAGTTGTACACTGGGAATCGTAGAACCGTCGGGCGTCCCCTTCGAGGAAGAAGTGCAGCGCACGTACTGCCACTCCCTCGCACACTCCGAGTGTGCTGAACCCATCACGTATTTGGGCGAGGAATCCGAGCAACGTAATCGGATTCCGGCCGGAGAACGGCTTTAACGTAGGGAAAAGTCCCTCCAGCTCACGTTTGAGCTTATGTACGCTTTGACTCTCGTTCACGTAGAGATTTTCACGTACATCGTTAAGTCGGTACATGCGGTACGATACCACGTTCGCAAATGCGTCGAGCATTGTCGTGTGCTCTGCCAACGCGTGGCAAACGGGTCCGAGGGCGTTCCCTGGTAAGCGTACCGCGTCGGCACGTTCGTTTTCGTGGACTCGCGTGTCCGTCGTGCCGAACGTACCCAGCCACGGAATGTACGTTTCACGTGGCGGGGGAGCTCTCGTATCGAATTGCGCAGCTCGTGCTACGTCCGCCGACCGCGCGTGGTCTGGCGTATCGTTAAAACGTAATTGCCTTCGTGGCGTCTCGTCGGGGTTGGCGATGGCTCGTTGCACTGTCGCCCCCCTTCCGTACGTTGTCGGGGTCGTCGGACCGGGTGTTGGTGGGTATCCTCCCGGAACGGCCGGGGAGGATTTCGAGTTATAGGCGGGCGAGCCTTCGTAATTCGGATCGCTTCCGCTCGGCGGAGCGGAACGTCCGGCGACGATTTCGTTGAATACTACGACAAACGAGTCGAGTCTTCCCTCCACGGCGGAGAGGCGGTTTCGTAAATCTTCGTTTTCCCGTTCGAGGGTCGCTGAGCGTTCACGTAACGCACGAGCTTCGCGCTCCGAGACTCCGAGTCTCTGCCTTACGGCTTCGTCGACGGCCGCGTCGCTCGCCCTTTCGATGTGACCTCGAAGGTCTTCGTACACTACACGTAGTGCCGTGGGAGTCACGTTCCCTTCGTTGAGCTGACCGCGCGTTGCGGGGTCCATACTCACGGACTCAAACGGGCTTACCGTACGTGGTAGCTGGCCGATCGCCTCGATATCCGGCGGGATAGATCGATCAGTCGCGAAGATCGCTTCTGCTGACAAGGCCACGTCGGCTTCGGCGTCCGCTGACGTTGGCAACGGTTGCCTGGGCGACGCGCTGGAATTCGACACAGCGTAATTCATAGACCGTCGTCTGTAGCACGTAGCTTTTCGTTAACGTAAAAGAGCTCAACCTCGTTGGTTGTCGTTATGCTCGTAGCAACTTCTAGGTCGAGAGACCAGTGTGGAACAACGTTAGTTCTAGAAGTAGCTGGTACGAGCCACGGACACGCTGTCCTTAACGAAACGAAACGAACAACGAAACAGTGCCACCTGCTGGTGTTTGACTGTATGTTCGGTAGCAAAGAAAGAATAGGGTAGAGAATAGGTTAGCAGGTAGACACGGGCGTCACGACGAACGATCCACGCGTGGACTACGTTAACGAACGAGGTGGTACGTCACCGGAGGCGCTCTCAACCAAGCCCGTAGGCACTACACGCGATCAGCCTCACGTGTGGCGATGGGTAGGGAGTACGCAGCTCGACGGAGACGAAGCCTCGTTAGGCGAAAACGTAATACGTAACGTAGAAGTCAGTCGTAGACTAGAGCACGTTGCCCGATCGTTGTCTTGTCCCCTTTTCCTCCCGGCACGATGCCAATACCTATATGGCCACGATGGCATCGCTTTACAGTGTAAACACTGTTCGTAACGTCCCCGAATGGGAAAGGACCTTGTGGGTCACACGTAGGGACCCGTTGGTCCGTTGGCCGTTGCCAGTACGTTCGTTGCACACGTGTGCCAGTTGCGCGCGCGCACGCGCCAGCAATGTTCGTGCATTGCTGTCGCCGGTCGTGTCCGCCGAAATTCGAATTCCGCGGAAAACGTAAATATTTGCAATTTCGGAATTGCCACGTATACTACAGATACCACACCAGAAGCCCTCAATGTCGAAACTGGACGCCAAGGTACCGCAACGTATCCACACAGCCGAACCAACTATTGCAACTCGGACAACTCCTTCAATCAATCGACAACGCGAACACCACAAAGCCAACTAAACAACAAAGAGGGCACGCAAAGAAGGATAAAACAGGTTACCCAAGCTTTGCAAACCAATCATCAACCCTCCCCAAGCACACCTTGGACAACATCGCTGACTCAATCGGATACTCCCGAAAAACGCAGTATGAATCCAATTCAGAAAATGACTCCGACGACTCCAGTACGTTCGTCATCGACTCCGGCGCCTCCCCTACACACGTCAACACATTACACCCCAACATGACTCCACTCTGCACCCCAATCCCTACACAAACAGCAACGGATACTAACACATTCTCCACCCATCATGGCGATATCACGATCCAGACTGAACACGGCCACACAATTCAAGTCCCAGCAGTATACAACAAATCCCTCAACTCAAATCTCCTCTCTGTACAATCTCTAGCGGCCCATTGCGGCGTCGTCGCTTTCGACAAAACCACCGCATACATCATCAACACGAAAGACAATAAACCGCGTATCGTATGTACAGCACCTTTCATAAACGGTTCATACCGCCTCAAATCACACGCCTTCTCATCCCGAACCGTCCCCATCAAAACCACCAAACGGAAACACCAAACCTTCGGCGAACCAGGCCACACCAAGAAATACCCACAAAGATTTGGTATCTCAACACGGACCACAACTCCAAAACCCCGCCTCCCCGAAATCCCCCAGAACGACTATGAAGGAATTACAGAAAAAGAAGCCGCATTCCACTTTTGGCACCTAGTATTCAATCATATCAACCTACGAACCCTTCAAAAAATGGCACGTGAAGAACTCATACCCCTCCCCCCGATACTCAAACAGCCTCCCCCCAAAATAACATGCTCAGGATGTCAACACGGAAAGATGTGACCTAAGCCACACAAACCTACACAACACAACCACAGCGTCGCAATAGCACTCTCAAGTGACGTATGTGGTCCGATATAACCAAAATCTATCCACGGAAATTCCTACTTCATCACCATGGTCGACACAACATCTCGTCATGTCACTGTGGATTTCCTCCCAAATCGCAAACAACTCCCGTCAACCATGGATAAACTGATCCGAACGGTCCAGAACCAGCACGGTTTCACACCCCAAATTCTCACCACAGACAACGCCCGCGAATACATATCCAAAGAATGCAAATCTCTCTACGATTCACTCGGCATACAACACCGCCGCACAATTCCATACTCGCCTCAAGAAAATGGGATCGCCGAACGCATCAACTCGACGCTTATCAGCGCAGCACGAGCCGCACTATTTCACAGCAACCTGCCGCTCATATTCTGGGAAGATGCCGTCCGCGATGCTGCATTTAAATACAACATCACAATGCACTCAGCCACCAGCGAACTCCCTTACACACTCTGGCATGGCCAACCTCCCAACATCACCGACTTACACCCATTTGGAACCATCGGCTCTATACCATACCGAAGACCGCGCTCGAAACTCGAAGGAAAGGGTATACCAGTTCAGTACATGTATGCTGAGTCCCCTAACCACCTAATGGTCCGAACATTGTCAGCATCTGAATACCACAGAGTGCGCACGACAGACTTTCACCCCTATACCCCCGAACAGGACCCCGTCCGTACCGTTACAACTGCACGGAAATCACACATACCACACCCAGACCCTGCATTCATCGGAGACAATACAGCAGCTCCGTGCTCCCACAAACAAGCTTGTAGATATCCTGACAGCCCGGAATGGGAAGAAGCGCACAACTTAGAATTTGAAAAGCTCGACAGAGATAACACCATACAATAGATCCCCGATACCGACGTCCCGCCGGACACCCAAACTATCCCCATGACAATGACATACAGGTAAAAACGCACAGAAAACGGGGAAATTACAGAGCGCAAGGCTAGATGCGCCATTCGCGGCGACTTGATGAAACCAAACGTGCACTTTAACCCAAGTCACACAGCAGCCCCAATGGCTGACAAGACAACCATACGCCTCCTCTTCGCCGCCGCGGCCTCAGGTCCACACGCAATCGCTCACTTTGACATGACATCGGCGTATCTCCACGAAAAATATCAATTCGACAAACCAGTCTACGTGAGGCAATTCCCACAATTTAATGGCACAATGAAGCACCCCGGAAAATACGGTATACTCACCCGTAACCTCTACGGTAACCCCTCTGGCGGCTTCTACTACACACAAGGCATCACCAAATTCCTGACCACCAAAGGCTACAAGCAGAGCCAACAGGACCCCTGCCTGTTCTACCAGATCAAAAACCCACAAGACTTCACCATAGTCGCAATAAGCAGCGACGACTTCTTAGTCGTCGGCTCCTCCCAGACACAAATATCCAACCTATACAAAACCCTCTCGCAGCGTTATAAAATCAAGGACCTTGGCAGGCCTACAAAATACTTGGGATGGACCATCACTTACAGAAACGACGGAATCCACATCTCAAGCCCCCAATACATCCTACAGGCCCTATCCGACATGCGTCAAACCAACGCCAACCCCAGCTCTCGGCCATATGCAGACGGCCTACCCTTCCACGCCCCGGACAAAACAGACACACCCATCCCCGAACTCACAGAAGTATATCGGGCAGTCATAGGCACCCTCAGATATGTAGCTGATTCCACACGGCCCGATATTGGCTTTTTCGTAAGCAAACTAGCCGCCGCCAACCAGTGTCCAACCAAACGACACTGGCACCACCTCAAGCACCTTGTCAGATACCTGAAAGGCACCCTAAACAGTGGCATACTATACTTAAAGTCCCCCACCAATTCAATCTCTTTGGAAACTTACACAGACGTAGACTACGCTGGAGACCGTCTAGACTCAAAATCTACAAGCGGCTCCGTCCATCTAATCAACGGATCTCCAATCTCATGGCTCTCCATCAAACAATCCATGCAAGCCCTATCAACATGCGAAGCGGAATATATTGCTGCTGCACAAGCCGTCCAATGCACCCAATGGCTACGCCGCATACTAGCGGAACTCCAAGCTCTACCACGCAAACCAACTACCCTATACATCGATAACCAAGCTGCTATTTCTATAGCGAACAACACGGCGCCAACCCGCAAAAGAAAGTTTATAGACTTGCGGCATCACTACTTGCGCGAACACATTCAAAAGGGAAATATTACCCTACAACACACCCCATCCAGCAAAATGCTTGCTGACATACTCACGAAACCCCTCCAAGGTAAGGCATTTTCAAACCTCAAAACCCTCCTTCACTTATGCGATGCACTCCACGAGTAAGACACGAACACACGTGTGCAGCTAATCCTCCTTACGAAGCGGGGGGACTGCCACTACGCTGAAAATCAGACGAAGCGGTAAACTGCTCCGCTCGGAGAATCAGCTGCACCCTCGTGCTTGCCACTACGCTCACTGTGCCAGTGGCATTAACCACGACAGGCTGTCAACGCACAACGGTGCGGACGCCGCCGACCTCGAGAGTCTTACTTAAGGAGCAGCAATAGTGAGAGAGGGTCAAATAAAAAAGGGTCTTTACGGCAATATCAGTCCGATAGTGTACCGGTAGATTCTCCGCGGGCCCCATGAACCGAGATCCTTACAAGAGGCCCCTGTGGTCAAATGACGTAATGGCAATGTCCAGGTGAACCAAATTCGTGTTCTTTCATTGATTTACTCATTCTCATGTCATCTACTCAACTTGACTATCAAAGTATTCTGCTGGGGAATATGATTGGAGATTGTTTAAAGAAGCATTCAATAGTAATTTGAACCATGCTCCCAAACCCATCAAACTCAATATCAAGCACTGCTCATCCCTAGTTGCACTGGTTAAATTCGGGAACCGGCGTGCCTCCACATATCGTCGAACAGCAACTATTAATCGTTCCGCGTCCTATACGCTGGAATGCGAAGAACGTGTCGGGAACACATACGTCAGCAAGCAAGTCATCATAGCACGTGTCCAAGCATGCTTGAGTTGCAGGCCCAAGTCCGCTGGCCTGAAGGAGGATCAATGTTGTAGACATAGTACCACACGTGCACACACCACGAATACCTGGTCTACCAATACGACCTTGCATTGTCAATTGGCAAGTCTGCGAAGGTGACGGTGTGGGCGATGCAGATGTCATCGGAGGTGTCGTCGTTGTCGTCGTTGTCCTTGGTGTTGTAGTAGATGTAGAGGTGGTGGTTGTCGTGGTTGTGGTGGTTGTAGTAGTAGTAGTAGTTGGTGCAGATGTAGGTCCAGGAAGAGCACAGATGAATCCAGTAATTCCACCTCCAAACACGCATCTCCTTACCACACATCCGAAAGCCCGTACAGCTGGGGGAGCACAATCAATATCTGCGGGTCCTTGAGCTCGTCGACAAATATTCGGACAACTCACGATTGGTGTTGGAGTTGGCGGTAACGTGATTCCAGGAACACATCGGAAACGTCTACGACGACGAGTACATGCAGGGTCTCTGATCACTCTGCAGCCTCTTGCTCTTGCGCATGCAACACGACAGAATCTGATTGCACGTCTTCGATTCAGACATCTGCTAGGGCATGCTCGACAAACCTGTCGGGAGAGAATCTCCTTTAGTTCTTCTCTGTTCGTCACAGTATTCTTTCCTTCATTTTCCGCCAGCACAGTTGTGGAAAGGAAGAGAACTGCGAAGATGAAAGATGCAGTCACGAGAGTAGATGAAGTCATTTTTCCTGGGTTTCGAGCTCAGATGGCTTGTGGTGACGATGGGCGACCCAGAAGACATGAACTGCCGCCTAATATATAGAGAAAAATTGGAGGAAAGTTCTGTCATTGACTCCCATTAATCCGACTGAACAGAGAGGAGGCAATAGACGATTTGAGACAGTCGAAACGTGCAAATTCATGTGCATCATAGGACATTGTTACATCTTTTCGAGATAGTCACCACTGTGTTGCTGGCGTGTGATAGTGTCGGATGGAGTATGTCGAATGCTATAAGATTTCAGCATCAATGTACTGGCATCAGAAATGAGCTAAGAGAAATCATTTCGGTGAAACAGGCGTACTTGTACTTGGTATGATGGAAAACTGGGCAGGTATTGGAAAATGAGCTTCGCATGCAAGAGCCAATACGTAAGGCCATCACTGCTTCAACGCTATGTAAACAAAACAAACTTTGTTATCCGGAAGATCTTTGACTGTGTATAACGATGGGAGTACAGTCCTGTGATGCTTGCAAGCAAAGAAAGGGGAGCCTTCTAGACATTTCCACAATGTTATCACCTTGTGTAACGAATACATCTTAGGTTGCCTGATGTACTATAACTATTGATTGTCTATGAGACGAGAGCATTACGGTCCATTACACTCAATTCGTAACAAGACATGGTAGAATTTCAATAGGACCATAGCATGGCCATAGATACTTCGGAGAGTGTTCATAACTGTAAAACGGAATGGACCGGTGTGATTTGTGGCTTTACGAGATAGAAGGACCTATCCTGCGCTAAGACTAGAGAACCTCTGCCACACAGCTGATACAAAGTTCATCAAAGACGCAATCATCACCATTGAATGTATCGTGCAATCCAGTCAATGTCACGGATTTCGGAGGACCAATGATTGTGATGAAATCTATCCCATTATGCGAGAACGACACGTACTCTAACTCACAAAGTGTCTTGAATACTGGTGGAAGCATGTCTGTCTCAGAATTACGGAGTATGGATGGAACTGAGCTTCTAATATCTTGTGCGAGTTGAAATTGATGGCAGTTTGTGACATGTTCAGTTAGGGTTGTAATGTTAAGCCTATCAGCTGGCGAAGACGTGCCAAGTCAGCAGTAGCTCGGGGATGTGGGCACCCATGGAAAGCATATGATACCAGAAATTATGCAGTGACATGTCGTATTCGTTGTGTGGCTGCGGTTGCCTGTTTTGTTGGATTAACGTCGTAATAAATTCGGTGTATACCCTCTCGCTGGCCTCGTGTATTTCTTTTGCAGTAGTGCTTCCTTTGCAGTTCATATCTTGCATGCAACTTCGTTTTCTGTTGCCCTCTTGCGCGGGAAAAATTATGGCTTTCACCAGATAGTAAGGTGCCAGGAAGGAAGCATACATGCAACATGTTTCTTCATTGCCATCCTTTCGACAAGGTCCTTGTGAACCAGCCCTTCCTAGAATCAAAAAACCTCAGAACTAATGAGTAACATTTTGCAGACTCATAATGTTGGCTGCCTGTCTTCCAATCCGAATGTACTTAGTGCCATTCGTTCACCATGAAGGTTGTTCAGAGAAATATACGTGATGTGTCTATGATCTTGGGGCGCTGCCACTCATTCAGTTCTTGGTGTATGCATGGCCCGGTTTCATACGCAATTTCAGATGGAAAGTGTAGTAGATGATATCGAGCCTTTTGTGTGCGACTACCCAATAGTTCAAATATCATGTAGTCGTGCTGAGCTACATTATCCTTGTTGTGGACAACAATTTCAACGTTGGCATTAGTTCTGAGGACAAACCATCCTGCTTACACATGTGAATCAACGTAGAACTCGTTACGGAAGATGGAAGTGCAGCTGAGTGCTGCACCAGCAATGTCTACTGTGCATAATGGGGTTGCTATTGGTCCTATTGGATGATCCATTTATACAGCCTATTTCTATTTCGCGCGACAGTAATTTCCGTTTATCGGACGCTATCGGGTATCCGAATATTGACTCTAATGCCCATTTCATCATCCTCATTCCAGCATATTTGGCTAAGCTATACGTATCTATATAGGCGAGTAGTGAGGCAGTGAGAGTAAAGGAGACAAGCGTGTCACTACTTTTTCTTGCCCGAACGTAAACCGGCGAAGCAGGAGAAAGCAAGATTGATCAATCTGCTAATTCTTTGACACACTACGTCTCTTTGTTCGTCTAGTTCATATAATGAGTTCTGAATCTAACCAGGCATTTACAACTGGTCAGAATGCATTTGTGCCAGTCAGCCATCCAGAGCTGAGAAGACTGGGTCGAAAAAATGTACGGACGTTTCTAAAAGAGCGAGAGTGTTACCTTCTCAGAGTGAAAGATGCACAAAACTCAGGCAGCAATGTATTGCCTGTGTCACTCGTTTCCTCTGTGGACAGAGACTTGCTACTCTCTACAATACCACTTGGCGTGTTTGGTTCTTCGGTACAAGAGATCGATGATCTGACAGATGAAATATTGGAGAAGTGGTTGGAAGATAAGGACTCTGTGGCGCTGGAATCTATATCATTGGAAGAACTAGAAGGGGCTGTGAACTCCTCAGTCAGGATTAATGTCAACGAACCAGATGCCGAGATGAGGATAATTTCTTTATTCTCTGACTATCGCACACTTCTGAGAAACAAGAAGTGGGAGCGTCTCATAGACGACAGTCCGAAGACAGCAATTGAGCATGTCACTCGGCTGTTGAAGCCAGATGTGCTCAGACAAAGAATTGAATCTGATCTGGCACTGAATATTAATCATATTGAAGATGATTGGGCACGATTCTACTCAAGAGTTTTAAAGCGGGCTATTGACTGCGAAGAGTACATTCCAATTCGTACCACTCTGAAAGCCAATGATACTCAATCATCTAATACTCAAATCGGAAGGAAAGGTAAATGGCGAAAGCGTCGTGGTGCAACATGTGATGATGCTGTTAGAAACATCCAATCTCCTTCAAAGGAAATAGCCCCCACGGCCAGCAATACTACTCCAAGAATGTCTATGGCTGTTGACAAAGCCAGTCTACCCACATGCCTTAATCCTTCCTGTAATGACAGACATTATCTCAAGAACTGTCCGAAGACGTCTGCTTCACAACGTTTGAAATTGATCGCGGACTATCGTGCAAAAAGGAGCCAAAATGAAGCTTCACCAAAGAGAATGAATCTCTTGTCACAAGAGACAGTCATGCCAATGGTGGCAGAAACAGACAACTCGGCTATTTTCGCCGAATCCCCTGACAAACTGCAGCCAGGACGATATCAAGGAAAGCTTGCAGGTGTGACAGATGTCATCGTGAATGGTGACTACGGCTCAGACCACGCTGCTCTTTGTGATGCTCACCTGCAGGATTTGGCCAAAAAGAAGGTGTTTGTCCAGGTCCTTCCGCTTTCATCCCCTATATGGATGGGAGTTGCGGTTGACCCGACTAAGGATGACGATTCTCCAGTGCGCTATGCAGCGCATAAAAAGGCGCGCATATCTATCACTATTGACACACCTGCTGGTCCACTGAAGTTAAGAAATGTGCAATTCCTTGTTTTTAATGAACACATGTCTGAAGTACTACTATCGCGACCGCTACTGCAAGCAATTGGTTTTGATCTTGACAAGCACTTTGCGACTGTTCGCAATAGATTCAATGATGTTGACTTCTCACATATTGGATTCTCGCAAGAGCTAAAAGGCTCTGATAATGAGACGGATCCGATAGCTCCGAGTAGGCTTTCGCGTCTATTGCTAGACAAATCTGAACACACTAAGCTGCAGTCTGTAGACGATCTAGCTGAGCATACAGAAGATGTCGTAGCTGCTGACAGCCCGACTGATATGGATGTTCCATCACCTTCTTTCTATGGTGATGTACCTGATGATGACCCCATACCTGCCGATGACCCAATTGTTACTGGAAGTAACTGCAATGCAGAGACTAAGAAGCATTTGGAATCAATGCTGCATGAAGCTGTAGAGAACGGCCTGGAAAATGATGCAGCTGCTGAACTAAGTAATCTTCTCATGGAATATATAGATATATTCCGCACTAAGATTGGCTGTGATCCTCCAGCAAATATACCGCCAATGGAAATATCCCTCGTCTCTCATGCAAAGCCCGTTAGGGTTAAAGTCAGGCGATACTCACCTCCACAGGCTGCCTTTCTGCGCAAGAAAGTGGAGGAGCTACTGTCAATGGGACTGATTCGCGCAAATAATAGAAGTGCGTGGGCATGTGCTCCTTTAATTGTTCCCAAAGCTGGACCGGAGGAGTTTAGATTCACTGTAGATCTAAGACCAGTGAACAGTCAAACTATACCGCATGCGTGGCCAATGCCGGACTTGGAATCTATGACATCTCAATTGACGAGAGACACATGCTATGCCACTTTAGATCTATGTCAGGGATACTGGCAAATGGCATTACATGAGAACTCTCAGGAATGTCAGAGTTTCATCACTCCTGACGGGGTGTTTAGTCCCACTCGTGTACTACACGGTGCCACCAACGCTGTGTCATACTTCCAAAGCTCCCTGCAAGCCGTGTGCATACCTGTAAGGGACAAATTGTTACAGTGGATCGATGACATTCTGATTCACTGCACATCAACGCGCGATCTTTTGGATACCCTACGAAAGATTTTCGAGCTTTTCCGTACGCATGGATTGAAGCTTCACGCAAAGAAGTGTCGCCTTTACTTGGAATCTGTGAAATGGTGTGGAAGGATTATTTCTAAACATGGAATACGCTACGATCCAGACAGACTGCAGGCATTACTGGATTTATCTTCACCAAAAACTGGTGCTGACTTGCAGCAATTTGTCTGTGCTGCTAATTGGATGCGTCCATCCATTCCAAAGTTCACATCGATCGTCGCGCCGCTGAGTGAGTTGCTTGAGCAAGTATACTCTCAGGCCAAAAGCCGCACCAAACGTGCAGTGGAAAAGATATCACTAAGCCCACTATGGAGTTCAGTCGCCCACAACGCATTTGAATATGTTAAAAATGCGCTGCACAATGCCGCAACTCTTGCACATCCAGATCCCGCCAAGCTCCTATGCTTGTTTACCGATGCTTCTGATAATCATTGGTCATCAGTGCTAACTCAGATACCCCCTGTGGATGCCGACCTGCCTTTTAATGAGCAGGGGCATGAGCCGCTAGCATTTCTATCTGGGACATTTACAGGATCCAGTGCCCGCTGGTCTACTCCAGAGAAAGAAGCTTTTGCAAATGTAGAGTCTGTAACACGTCTCGATTACATACTTATGCGTCCAGGAGGATTTAATCTATTTACGGATCATCGTAATCTTGTTTTTATATTCAATCCGGCGAGCGTCAACTCTTCTATTTCCAAACACGTCGCTAATAAGATCGAGTGATGGGCAATGAAGTTATCGGCCTTCCGCTACACTGTAGTACACATTCCTGGTGAGGAAAACTGCTGGGCTGATCTTTTCTCTCGTTGGGGTGCTCCTGAGGACAAATCATATTCTTCCGGGAGTATTAAGGCCTTGTTCACCTGTCCACCAGCACCTGACCTGGATCCTGATTTTGAGTGGCCTTCGGCTGCCTGTGTTCGTCAGGCACAGCAGTTTGCCATTTCGAAAGGGGAGGAATATCCTCCCAATCGCACTGTTCGGAAGCTATTCGTCAATAAGGATGGTGTAGTATGGATTCCGTCTCATGCAACAGAGCTTCAGTTGCGCATATGCGTTGTTGGACACTGTGGAAGAGGTGGACACCGAGGTGCAACTACAACTTTTGAGAACATTTCAGATTACTTTTACTGGAAAGACATGAAGTCTGATGTCGTAACGTTCTGCAACACGTGCCTGCACTGTTTGGTCACGACAGGAGGTCACAGAGAGCCGCGACCGTTTGCACATGCGTTGCACAGTGACTCTCCTAATGAGATCATACATTTTGATTTCTTATATATGGCTAAAAGTACGACAGGGTACTTATATCTTCTCATTATCAAGGATGATGCATCCTCATATGTAATGTTGAAGCCATGCATGAAGGCTGATGCAAGCTCCGCAGTAGAAGCATTACTGAACTGGTTCTCTTTGTTTGGAGTGGTTTTGATGTGGGTTTCTGATCAAGGACCGCATTTTAAGAACACAGTGATGTCTGCTTTGAACAGAAACTTGCATGCACATCACCATTTTACGACTGCATACTGTCCCCAGTCTAATGGCACTGTGGAGGTCGTGTGTAAAGAAGTGCTACGCGCTTCAAGAGCACTGCTATCTGAATTTAGACTTGAGGAGGATGAATGGCCGGCAGTAATCCCACTGGTACAGAGTATTTTGAATCACTCTAAGCGACCGTCATTGGGAAATAGAGCTCCTGTACAAGTCTTTACTGGCCAATGTGCGGACAACCCGCTACGCACATTATTCCCACCTACTGTACCAGTTGCTAAAGAGCTCGAGCTGGTACACGCTCAGAAACTCATGAATATAGAGAAGGTGATAGCGACACTTGATGATATTCATAGAGATGTCGGTCAACGCAAACAGAAAAAGCGTGAGAAAGAGGCAAAAGCGCATAATGCGAAGACTAACGTTCGTGATGTCAATTTTGATATTGGAGACTTCGTGCTGGTTGCGCAGAGAATACTCAAGGACGGACATAAATTGAGAGTGAAGTGGCGTGGACCCCGCAGGGTTGTCAACGCCAAGTCACCTCTTGTGTATGAAGTTGAGGATCTCATCACCCACAGTATCTCTGTGGTGCATGCTAATCGAATGAAGTTATACGCAGACTCCAAGCTTAACGTCACTGAGGATCTACTTGACTCAATTGCGCATATCAATCCACATTACAACAAAGTGGAAGAATTTCTAGACCTTAGATACAATGCAGACACAAGTCGCTATGAGGTCTTGACACGATGGTTTGGGTTTGATGACGAGGAGCCAGGATGGGAACCATTTTCTATCATGCAAGAGGATGTACCAGATCTGCTCACCCAGTTTTTAACGAAGTATCCAGATCAAGATGTGGTCCGCGCAGCTACAAGTGAGGTTCGCCTCTAAAAGAGGGGACTGCTGCACCAGCAATGTCTACTGTGCATAATGGGGTTGCTATTGGTCCTATTGGATGATCCATTTATACAGCCTATTTCTATTTCGCGCGACAGTAATTTCCGTTTATCGGACGCTATCGGGTATCCGAATATTGACTCTAATGCCCATTTCATCATCCTCATTCCAGCATATTTGGCTAAGCTATACGTATCTATATAGGCGAGTAGTGAGGCAGTGAGAGTAAAGGAGACAAGCGTGTCACTACTTTTTCTTGCCCGAACGTAAACCGGCGAAGCAGGAGAAAGCAAGACTGAGCCTCCATTGAATGGCATTATTTGGAATGCGTGACAGCTAGTCTTCTCATATTTTCGGTAGGGTAGAGGTTGAATGCAGTTTGAGAATTGAGCGAATCCAGCTGGAAGGCGTGTCAAGAAAGCAGCTGCAGAGAAAATTTGCTACACTGCCGTTTGAAGCCTACGGGAACAAATACATCAAATAGAAGCGAGAGTGGAATCTCGAGACACGAATTCAAAGCACCCTTGCTGTCCAACATGTTGTCTCGGAAAAGAACGAATGCAGCGACGCCATGTTTCCCCTGAGTATGCGCTGTGATAATATCCCATTCTCTACGGCCACCATTATTCTCCCCCATGTATGGTAGGGTGGCTAAAACCTTGCGTCAACTTGTCTGAAGTCCCATGGCCCTGGTTTTCCTCAGTTATGGCTGTACTTCTCATCAGTAACATCGTACCGGGCTCCATTTCCAGGACCGCAGGAGTTTGTTCTACCCATTTGTTTCATAAAATCTGTACGGAGTAGCAAAACATGATTTGTTGTTTGCGCAACAAGGATTTTAGGATCCTCTTCAAAGTACTTCGCGCGTCGTGTTGCGAACATGTCTATTGTCCGTTCGGAATCTCATAACCTTGCGCTTGGTCTGAAAACCCTCCATTCATAAATTGCGTGGGAGGACAACAAAGCAGCTACAAGAAAAATTGAATGATAAACTGATGGAACTTGGTGATATATCACGCGTCCACATCGAAAACTAGCGGTATCTTGAAGGACAAGACGGTAAGCACCTCCGCTCCTCGTAGTATATGTTCAGCGTCTTCCGCAATCATGAACTGAGACGCAATCCTCGACTACAGTACCTTGCACCAGTTGTCCATCACTTTTGCATGACGATAGACCAGATTCCATTCAGTGGCACACTGTATGCATTGTCAGCTTGACATCACAAGACAGCTGTCCAGACTACACCGCACACATGTAGACAACAACACAATCTTGACTGGCAGACATGAACGCTCATGTCATCGAATCTATTGACAAATGAATTGCATTCTTCATCAATGTTTTAAACTTTTGATCAAAATATTTTGAACATACTTTTAGAAGAAAAGGTACGCCGACACGTGGCATTGGTGGACATCTGGCGTCTGTGAGCTCGCTCCACTGCGAACGATCTAGTGTCTATCAGACAAGTGGCCTTATAAGAGGCCAATGTTGACACCCTCTGGAAGTACGGTTAAATTCTTCTGATATAAAAATTTTCTTGTGGGCAAGGCGCCTCATGGAGTTTCACGAATGTCAGAGTAGTATAACTGGTGTGACCGGTGTTGTTCATGCACTACTCTGAATATATCCTGACAACGGATACCGCAAGAAAGTCAACCTGTGCATTCCCTATCGTAAACCAGACCATCGGTCTTTCGTCTTCTTTGCTTCTTGAACACCAATAAACGCTGAAAAGTGGCACAAAAGATTTCAAGTTGAAGCTTCTTTCGTAATTTTTCGGCCAATTTTCACTCACGTATGAAGCCGTGGTTGCCCTCATATAATAGACAATAGACCAGTGTTCCTGTTGCGTACGGATTTCCATCCTCAAAGTAAATTGAACGTCACAAGGAAGGCAATTTGTTGTTCGTCAGAGACATGAACAGTCTATATGGCCAAATCATCGACAAAAGACTGAAACGCTCTTAGCAAAAGTTCTCAGGATGGCAAACTATCATGTCAACTCAATTCGTAATGAAAAGACTGCCCAATCACAATGGATTCATCATCATACCAAACTTTACTTTGAAAAGGCACTCGAAAGTAGCAAGCTAGCCACATCGTTGTCTTCAGCCTAGAAATATACTTGGCGACTTATCATTGCATAGGTCGATCCACAGCAAGTGAATATGACAATTGAACATCTATCTGCATAGATTCAATTCGTCCACCACCTCACCGCCGCAGTTTTCACAACAGGTTTCAATCGAATTCGTAGCCAAACGAATAAACCGATTCAAAATATCCAGTTCACAAAGCGGCTCAATCAGCCTCATGTAGCATCTGTCCAAACACATCTGCGAGACAAATCCACCGTTATCAGCCCGAAGAAGTGTGACCGATCTCGTCATCGAACCACACATGCACGTACCCATATTGGCAATTCCATTCAGCACACCCCGCATGGTCACTGTGCAGACGATGGGCGACGGCGTCGGAGGCGCTGAAGGAGACATAGACATCACATCGGGTGTCCTCGTAGGAGGGGCGGAGGTTACAGGACTCGAAGAAGGCGTCGGAGTAGATGGCATACTTCCGGGTAAAGCACAAATGAAACCAGTAATACCTCCTCCGAAATCACATCGTCGAGCCCGGCATCCCAAACGGATAATTGCTTGAGTGGCACATTCGCGGATAACAGGGCCTTCATTCCTACGACAAACATTTGGACATCTTCTCGGTTGCGGAGTTTGAGAAGCTCTAGCGGCACATCGGAACTGTCTGTTCCTATTAGGGCAGCCATTCCGATCTCTCCTCAGTACACATCGGCTTCGACGGCATGTAGGTTGCCTGCAAGCCCGGCGGGCAGCCACCCGAGTGGCGCAGTTACCAGGACAACGGGGGCAGCCTCGCTGTCGAGAAAGCGCTTCTTTCAGATCTTCTGCGGAAGCCAGTTCAGGTTTGGTCTCAATTTCGGAAGCATTGGAGCAGAGCAACAATAATGCGAACAACAAAACGAAGAAGGAACAATTGGAGAAACTCATTGTGCGACCTTTGAACAATTCGACCGTAGAGATATCGATAATGTATCAGAAGTACTTGAGATGCTGGAAAGATGTGGTGGGTTGAAGCCCAAACTCGGAGGCTCTGTTCGTTTATATAACCCTAGCATAAGAATAACTTTGGATTCAGGATGAGCCAAATGGAGAGAACACATGTTTCAGGGCACACGTTTGAAGACTCTTCAACTTTCCTCGCTGTGACAAAAGTGCTTTTCTTGTTCATTGCTTCTCTCAGTAGTTCGAAAGGAACAAGATATCATCTTAGTTCCAAACGATAAGATTCTTGTTGCTGCATAGATCGCGATATTGTCCAAAGTTTGACAAGAACTCTAGGTTGCGATAATTCATTGCATTTTGAACCATTCATTTATCAGGAGAAACTCCAACGAATCCGAACTCTATCTTTGCCGTGGCACAAGATTCAAGAGATGAACATCTAAATTCTATCTTCCAAGACCTAGAAAATTCCATTAAGAAGCCTTGCGGAAGCCGAGTGTTGAAATAGAAAGGTTATCATGAAGAACCAGTATTTCATTGTCATCATGCGTACAGAAACGATATATTCAGAAGGGTTTAGATATATGATCTCCGTCTTTTGCTTTATCATCAGCTCTATTCCTCGATAACAGCAATGTTGATATGCTGGTCCTCTCAATATTTTGTGTGAATCAATGTCTGGAAACTTCTTCAAGAGCACCAGTCTCACATTGCGTATATCAAGATTTGTGCTGTATGGAAAGTAGCTAACATTTTGCCTATAACCATTCTGGATTTGTGCAGTTATTCGTTCTTTCAGTTTGTGAGCTCAGGAAGACTCTACTACAACAGGCGTACCACAATTGCCACATCTAAGCGCCCCAGTTTAAAGAATGAGCATGGCAGAAGGAAGGCTAGCTTATTCTTTTTTGAACTAATTCACAATAATGTGGTCTTTAGGATAAGAAGATCATGCATTGTAATCAATATAACGAACAAGGTTTCAGAGGAACTGCATTCAAAACATACGCAAGGTTTTCATTTCTCTGCTGCACTGCATGTCAATGCAATAATCTGTGGATAAAAGAAAGACATCTAGTACAGTCAAACAAGAGTGTTTGAAGAATTCGTAGTAAGAGAGAGCAATGCAGGGAAGAAACTTCATAAGGCATTCGATATACAAAGTTTGTGGTTTTTCATTACCCTATATGTGATATCTGCGCAATTCATTTCAGGAATAAACTCACAAGCGGCAACACGACGGTGCAAGATTAACCCGCGACATTTTTTCCATTGAATGATGCTCACGCCAATACAGGTGCATCCTTAAGGTGGTGCAATTTACAATGGGACCCCCATCATGAGATGTTCCTTCCACAGCAATGAGAAGATACAGAGACAGCAATCCACGACCAGAGCGGACAGTGGAAGCACCAAGTATTGATGATGAAGATCTCCTGTTAGTGCAGCTCTCCAAAAAAAACTCTATAGGAAGAAATACATGACAAGTATGAAGCAACAAGTTTGAATGTGCGCGAGAATATAGTAGATGCGTGTCTTTCCGACATGGAACTAAATTAAGCTCCTGGTTATTTCGCAAGAAGTGGTGAAACAATTACAAACCTTGTTTCCTACGGGGTCCGTTTCCTACAAAGTGACACAAGAGCTTTCTTTGCAATTTACGCCTTATATGGAATATATCATGCTCTTGCCAAGAAAGGCTCATGAGGACTGCTTTTTTTTTAAACCATTTTGACCTGTATATGAAGTGTTTGACGTGAACTAGAGTAAAATTTTGAGGGAATCAGAGACAGGGTTTTGGTCAATTATGGATATATCCGAGTAGATGAGAGCTATTGGTGCGATTGGTGAAAAGAGGGTACGAGTATCTTCATAGATACACGGAAAACGTAGATTAATCTCGGGAGAAGCGTTTCTGGGAACCTGTGATAGCAGCAGAACGTCACATACATTCATAGTTCATGAGAATCATCAACAGTGAACCTTACTAATAGAATATATGGGCGAGCAAATCCACAACTTGGTTCCTCCGTGTATGCTTCAATTTTCCATTATAGCTTGGGAGAATACAACGGTGAGCCTTGGACCAAGTGGAACATTTTGTTACTTGAATTGAATACGAATCTGCGGATATAGATGCATCTCGCAAGGTGAGAAAGCAGTTTACTCGAGATGAAACTAAAAATTGACAACAAACAGAAATACAACTGCAGAACGCACATTTTTCATTGCCATGTGATCGGAGTGTGGTTTGTCACCATTATTGTCTGGAAAGGACACATTTTCCAATCACAGATCGACAGTATTTGTCGATTCATGTGGAGAAATCTGAATGATGATAATAGTTTCTACTCGGACAAGATTGTTCCTGTTCATTTCTTTGCTGGTCAGAAAGGAACGATATGATTATATGGAGCGTTCCATCTATCTAACATACAATGTATCACCTAAGTCAGAATTTTTATATCACATTACATAGCACATAGGTAGTGCAAGAGTTGTGGAGAGACCATAAGTGGTCAACGACGTTCCATTGACTCGCTGATTGAACAAACTTGTGATGATATGTTCTGCAAGTGTTGTACTCCCCTTTGACAAGCATGCCGAAGCAAGTCCATCTCATGTCACTGAATTTGTGATGAACGAAAGAACGCGTGCACACAAGGGAGTCCTCGTTTCTCCAATCCCATATGCACACTTGTCAATTTGATCCAATAAAAGTATCTTTTTGTTATAAACATAGAACAGCTTTTGTTCACACATACGCGTATACAGGGTAAATTGAAATGATTACAATGAGAATTAGAAACGGAAGGAAACAATTACTTAACATTGCACAAGACCTTGGATTTCTGGATAAATTTTCAAGAATTCCTAAATACACGTGTAGCTAACTACATTGGACTCGGTGACCAATGGGACTATATGAGGTGAAATGGGGAGTTTCTATTGGTCCAAGTGTTTGTATATCTCTCGAACTTGAGAGAGAACTCGGTCAACTAGTGTAACCGACGCTGACTAGGTTACGCCGATACATGTGAAAGTCTTTCGTCTTGCCATAAATCGCTGAAGCCACTGCTGCGGCGTACTTCGATGGTCCACCGTTCCTCAAGACCTTCCAAATCGCCAAAAGACATAACGTGGAACTCCACATCCGCTGGCATCTATCCCAATCTTCCTTGCCGCCCCTCGGCTGAACTGTGGACTACAGTCTGCCGCCCGTTTTCTGTCTTCAACCATGACGTTTGTTTCAGCTCGTTGTTAACCCTCTGATTTCCATCACATATTTTGTATCCCAGAGATCCAAGCATGTTATCTTCCAGGATTCAGCATCTAGTACCAATTTAAATCGCGTGTCAACCACATCCAGTCTCATTAACCATCAGACATCCACCTGCATCCGAAACGACCCCTAGTTCCATCACCCATTTCCGTCTCCAACCACTCCAATTCTGTATCGCATCTATCCACACACCTACGCCCTGGGCACTTCTCGCCTAGCGTCGATGTCATTTCTTCGCGCGTCCATGACTCACCACCAAGATCCGAGTCTATCTCAGAACCGCAGCTGGAATTAAGGATGTGCTGGGCGACGTTGCGACCGACCCTGCGCATATCGAACGCGTAAGGACCAGTGAAGGTGCGAATCGTGAGTTGTTGTCCTCTGTCGCATCTGAGCGGAATACCGGTGATGGTCTGGAACTTGATAGCTCTGATTGGGACTCTTCGTGCATTACGGTACTACCAATAGATCTATGGGCAGTGCTAATATTTTTCTGGTGTCATTGAAGTGTATGATTGTTTTACAAAACAGGGCGCTCGAATAGTAGGATTTCCGACGACGGAATACGATCACTCGGAGTCGAAGAGTGCGCTATGGGAAGCTTTTGGGATTCCTGTTAAATGGTACCTACAATATCGATACGGTCTAAGTTCCAGGGAGTTAGACTTAGGCCATCGTCGAGGAGGCAGTGATCATCGGTTAAACCGCAATTGCTGAAGAATCGTGTTGACACAGAATGAAGGATTTTCATTGAATGATGAGAATATCTACATTGCAGATGTCTGCTGTTATCCGTGAAGAACAGTATGCAAGGACATCGTTCACTTTTTGAGACTTGTAAACAGTTTGACATGTGCGTGAAATACGCGGCGGTAGGTGCGCAACGTTGTGCGGTACTGGTGATCGCCGGGCTTCGTCCTGGATCTTATTCCATGTTCGTCGCAAACCATGATTCTTTCCGCTTTGGGAATGAAATGCACTAGCTTGGGATGACCCTACCCCCTTACGGCAGCATTAGCTGGCGGAAAAGAGTTTGAATTTTTCGCGGTAGGGTTCGCAGTCTTATCTGGGGATCACTGTAAGAACCCAATTATCAATTTGAACTTACGCTATCCAATTCACACAGTTTCAAGTGTTCAGTGTAGTTCAGATGGGAGTACCTGAGGGACAACTGAAGGCTCATTTTTCACTGAAGTACACCATTTGGAAGAATGGATAATTTCTCATTACGACGGTTCTCGCAATTACAAATAATTTCCTACTTGATCAATTGGAATTGTTGGATTGTGTTCAGCAGATCGTATACCCCCCCCCCTGCCGCTCGGCTTTCCAGGTTTCAAATCCGAGCGAATTGTTGACACCCAATTAAGTCGCCTGTGTTGTGAGTTGGGGTGTATTCAGTAGTGTAGAGTGTAGCAATCTCCGCAGAAAGTATGCAACAGTAAAGGTATAGCAACTTTGACACAAAAACGTTATCTGAAGGTTTTTTTCGATGCTAACATCAAAACAAACATGCAAATGGTTGTTGCCGAATTCCTCCTCGTGACAGCATAGTGACTCCCACCATGCCTGCAGCAGGCATGACACCGGCAATGTGGCTGAGTTGAATTCAACACTTCGTGTGGATTCAGCGTAGAACGACCGCCGCACAAGGTCCCTGGGATTAGACCATTTCCGATCTGTGATTTTCAAATAAAATTGGCATCTATGCTCTATAACCAAACACCCTCCAAACCGAATGGAATCCCTCCCGAAACCCGCATGAATTACTCACGAAACCCGCATGCATTCTTCCCACCGGTTGTAGCGACCTCCGTCTCTCACTCGGAGATTAATTTGTGACCCTCCAATTCAAGCTCGCATTAGTCTATATTACATGGTATAAAAACCGAATCCGATTCCATCCATACGTCCAAAATCAGCTACGACGCCGTACCATCCGTCAAAATGACTCCCGCCTTCGTCGCACCCGTCCATATCTCGAAAACAGCTCGCTCTCAAGCTGCGTGCATTCGAACATCATGCTTCACAGGCAGCCGCCTCGTGCAGCATGTGCCCGTTCGTCGCGTCCATGCGATCTCCATGAAAATTGGTATCTACTTCGCCACGATGATGGGTGCAACAGAAGAGGCTGCAGAAGCGATTAAAGAAGTCATTGGGGATGACGCGGAAAATCCTGTGGACATCGAAAATGTGGATGCTGCGGAATTTACAAAGCATGAATTGGTATTTGTGGGTGCTCCCACATGGGAACACAGGCGCTGATACCGAGCGAAGTAGCACTGCTTGGGACACTTTTCTGTATGATAAACTCCCGTCGATTGACATGTCGAATGTTCCCGTCGCTGTCTTTGGACTTGGAGATTCTGTTGGCTATGGTGAGAACTTTTGTGACGCTATAGAGGAATTGTACGACTGCTTCGCGAAACAGGGCGCTCGTATGGTTGGGCATTCTACGACCGAGTATGAATATATGGAATCAAAGAGTGTGAGGGATGGAAAGTTTTTGGGTTTGCCGCTTGATGCAACAAATTTCCCTGATGATATTGAAGATGTCCTGAAGGGTTGGGTGCTTTCTGTGATCGAAGAAACTGGTATTGCTGTACCATTGGGGTAGAAGGACAACTGTAACACTCTTCTCGTGTGCGGTCGCCCAATATGAAGATGATGAGCATGTCTTGGATGGTGACCACCGGTAACCCAATGGGTCAGTGGTCCGATTCAGACATACTTTCTTTCAGTTAATATATGGCGCCGCTAATCTCACGTGACCCAAACAAGAGATAGAGGTAGAGAGAGAGAGAAAGAGAGAGAAAATAAAATTGGTCACGACAGAGATAGTTGGTCTTAGTTTTGGAAAGAAGAAATTGAAATTCGTAACTCTACCTCGCTTCAGCAGCAGGAAGATGAAATAGCCTAAACGTACTCAGCATACAGAGAGACGGTTCTCTCTTTTGGATGATATGGTTTACGAAGTGTGTGGAGACTGGAGATCCTAACACGAAATAATAACTGTGAAGAGAATGAAACAATGCAAGAGGTTTACGAGGAGAGTGACGCGTAATAATTACATCACATGTTGCGGTGATGTTGCGGTGGTAATTATTACCGGATATGATACAAGCATTAGATAGTGCTAGCAGTATAAAAGGCAGTACCACATTGCACTCTACTGAAAGGGGGTACAGGCAGATTTAGAAATAAGTGGTGTACCAGCTTCGATTGTACTAACGGTCTATAAGTGGTAGTGCTTGAGCTCTAAGTTTTCACACATCCGCTAAATTACGTTTCCCCATCATTATTAAGAGCAGTATCGAGTATAAGAAACACTATATCATCTTGTTCTCCTCATTTAATTCGTCTTCGTGGTTGTGGAAAATGCATAATTGACATAAACCATTCTGTAGGTCACGACGATTTACATGAACTCTTTGGTTTTATAGGGGGCTCTGTTTTCGTAGTGAGCGAAGAATATCAACAGCCCCCTTTTCCAATGGAATGAAGACAGTAGTCAAACGTTCCACTAGATTTCTGAATGGTTAAAATGAAGTCCCCTTGTAACTCGTGTCATACACCATACCGGACTGCAGACAATTGTCCACTCAAATCATGCCTCATCATCATTGCCCATGAGGCATGTTTCCTTCCCACCCCATTCTGATTCCTACACCGCTATTGCCATTCGTCATCATATTTTCCAGGTTCGTTGCACCAGTTCATCCTTGCTGTTGTGTATTCTATCAAGGTCAGGCATTCAACGTTCACCTCTGAAGATTATTATCCTGGACAGCGGCCAGATAACTTGCGCATTGTTCTCTACCTTCACGTCTCAATGCTCCGTGCCCGTTTCCACATTAGTTCTGACGTCATCAAATTCAATTTGCATTCCATGAAATGAATGACATGCAGTTTCAGGATAGTTTGTTGTACGGAGCTTTACGTTCTCTCATATTCTCTATTCATTGATCCTTCTTCCTACTGGTCCTGTACACATTTCGGCTATACAGTTTTTCCCCTGTATTACGCTTTGCCATCTTCATTGAGAGCAATATCGAGTATGGGAACGACTATATTACTTTGTACCCCCATTCAACCGGTCCTCGTTTTTGTGGAAACACACATACGTTACCTAAACCCTTCTGAATTTCATATTGATTTACTCAAATGCCGCAGTTTCGTAGTGAGCGGGGAGGATCAAAAGTCCCCTGTTTCAATGGAATGGAGATATCGCATAGCCGTAAACTTGAAGTGACACACGTCTTGATCCTTGCAGACTGGAAAACATATCATACTCATGAGACGTTGACCACATCTGTGCCCCTCTTGCACCATTTCACCATCCTGACAGGTTCTTGTTCTTCTAAACCTTACAAAGCATCGTTGGACTGTATACTTCGAAGTATCCACACTGGGAGCTTCTCTGCCGCCGAAACCTTCTGTACTTTCCATTGTTCCTTTAGCCCCACGGTTTTACCCCACTGTCACCCAATGCTCTGTTGTTTGTTGTTCTTGTTCTTGTTTGATAACATCTGGAAAGATAATTTCCCGCGCAACATAAACTGGAATCTTATTGATTACAAATTGTGTCATAAGACATGTAAAGGATGCAGAGCCGTCTGTCTTTAATCTATGCAACCAGTGAATGAAATTTGTCACTTTGTCACTTCCAATGGTCTGTATTCTACGTTCAACTTCCTTCCAGGATGTAACTCGTTGACGACGTATTGCACTCCGTGGTTCCAGCTGTTGCATCATTACAACTGAGGGCAATCCTGTTGGAGGTACCAAGCGTTAACTGCATGATGGTTCTGTGTAATTTAGACAGTGAAAAAACTTCTCCAACATCGTCATCACCAAGTAATTGAGTTGGAACGTGACATGATGTATCATGCCGCACAGAACAGAAACTATTCAGATGATACGGAACATAGGCTCGAGAATCTCCTTGCAATACCATTCTACGGTGATAGAAACCATCATATCAATGGATGCTGCCTCCGGATTTACTCTATAAAAGCAAAGGCCTTCCCCAAAATCTCTTCTATCCACACCACATCATCCACCAAACACACTCACACTCAAAATCCAATCTCTCCTCTTCCAACCCCAATTCAACTGTGCTGAAAGTGAGCAAACTAGAAAAGACACATCATGACTTCCCCCAGGCTTATGACAGTCTCCTTCATTCTCGCAGCACTGTTGCTCTCTTCCGCTGTACACGCAGAGATTGACAACACGAATATCGTGAAAAGTGGTGAACAGTTGAAATCACTTCTCTCTCGACAGGTATGTCGCGCATGCCCCAGTAGATGCCTCAATCGCAGACGTGCAAGACAATTCTGTGGTGTTGCGTGTGCAGTATCACGAGGTTGTCGGGCAGTGCGTGATCCGTCCTGTCCTCGTCGTCGCAGGGGTTTCCGATGCCTGCCTACCACAGCAACTACACCGCCGACCCCGACGCCGACATCGTGCCCGAATATTTGTCGCCCGAATCTCCAGCTGGCTATTGATGACTGTACTCCAGCGATATTCAGGATCCTCGGATGTGTCGTCAGGAACTGCGCATTCAGTGGTTCAGCTTCTGGATTTATCTGTGCTCTTCCTGTTCCTGCGTCTGTGACGGTTACAACCCCGCCATCGACAACTGCAGTGGTTGTTACTACTGCGGCAGTGACAACTGCTGCATCAACAGCACCAGCTACCACAGCCGTGACGCCTACACCGACAGCGACACCTTCGCTCACACCCACACCGTCACCTTCTTGTCAATTGACTATGCAGGGAGCAATTACTCAGGTAGGGATTTCTGGTGTATGTACTTGTGGTACCTCGACCAGCACTGTGATCCTTCTCCAGGCTACAGGAGGAATATCGCAGGCTTGTTTGAATGCATGCTATGATGACCTGCTGGAAGATATTTGTGTGCCGAACACGTTCTTCAGGTTTGCGACTCTTGGTAGTGGAGTGGTTTCTTCTTGCTGCACAACTGTGTGTGGGGGCGTGACTATTCCCGAGTTCAACCAATGCGGGGACCCGTAGATTGTAGTTCGTTTGGGTATGGAATTTAATTTAGATGAAGCACTGCGTTGTGAGATGATACACGAGACGGGCTTTGCTAGTCCAGTCCAGTAGAGAACAGAGATGAATTAAAAAAACTGTTTCGAAATTGAGGAGAGCGAATTGACTTCATCACCGTGGCATCAAACAAATTAACAATTGACACACACCAAATCTACTTAACCTATGTTGACGCATTTCTCGCCGGTGAACGAATACGAGCATCGGGAGGTTAGCTTTCAAAATATATTTCGAAAAGCTAACACTTTAAAAATTAATTCCTTTTGTTTATCATCGTGTGCGGCAGCGACGACGTCAACACATGCTGAAGTTCACCTCGGTTAATCGTGTGTGTAGCATCGAACGATCAATACGACATATTTGAAGTCAATCCCAGAAGGACAAGTGTCCCTCTACAGAACTATTCGTGTGTTTCTAAATTCTCTTTGAATCTTGGGATATGATCACAACCAACCAAATCCCGCCGTTTCGCAACAAACCTACCCACGTTACAACCCAATAGCGCCCTCTCCGCGAGTCTCCCAATATGCCACTGTTTCATATCTCTTCCATGTTTCTACTAACCAGCGACGGTGTCCCCTTCCTCTCAACTCGAAGTTGCGCTCATCATTCAGCGCTTATCCAATCATGAAACATGCATGAATACCCTTGAAAGGTACCTCGGAGATGCCAATCTACGTCATCTGCCATCGTCCGTGCACCGTAATTTATATCACATCGGATGGCACCTAAATTTGCTTCTATCCATGCCTCCCAAAGCCCGCAACGACCCATCCAAGCTGCGAAAATGGCCACGTCCTTCATTTCACCCGTCCACATCTCGAAATCAGTTCGTACTCGAAGTACATGTGTTCAAAAATCATGCTTCATAGGTAGTCGCCTTGCGCAACATGTGCCATTTCGCCGGGCTTTTTCGACCAGCATGAAGATTGGTATCTACTACGGCACAACGATGGGTTCTACAGAGGAGGCTGCGGAGACGATTAAAGAGGTATTCGGGGACAATGCGACAGATCCCGTAGACATCTCAGAAGTGGATACATCGGATTTGACAAAGCATGAATTGGTATTCGTGGGCGTACCTACATGGAATACCGGAGCTGAATCGGAGCGAAGTAGCACTAATTGGGATAGTTTTCTGTACGATGATCTGCCGCTGATTGATATGTCGAATGTTCCCGTCGCTGTCTTTGGACTTGGAGATTC
>JALQPE010000878.1:0-43267 GCA_030407315.1 Asparagopsis taxiformis
ACCTCCCTGCCACCGCTGCTACATCCCCGCCACTCAACTTGAATCCAGCGCGCCACACCAGCCCCGCTCCCTCGATGATACACGCTCTGCACGCCAAGAGAGCGCTCAGGAGCATACAACTGCTCCGCTCGAAGCTCTCTCCCTCCTCGAACAACACTCTGTCCTCGAATCGCCGCTCTTTTACCCACCAACAGTCCCCTAGACCCCTACAACATTTTCTCCTTCGAGCCTCTGCACAATCTCCACCTCGGCATCTCAAAGCTCATCAAACAGTGCATTGTCCACCGCCTCAGCTCCCAGACCTCACCACCCACTGCCTCCCATTCCGGGACACCTCGCACCTTCAAGAAGGTGAAAAAATCCATCCTCGCCGGCTCAAACAGCATTCTGTCCGCTATCGAACGCGACTACTACATCACCGGTCTTCATGTCGACTTCTCCAAGGGTGAGAAGGGCACCAATTTGAACGGCCTCTTCACGGAGGACGGCATACGCGGCATGCTCGCAGCCAAAGACTATCACCATGTCGACATGGTGTTCCCTTTCATCGCAGCATTCATTGACACATGCTGTGACGAAGTAGATACAGCCCCCCTCACTTCCATCTGCACGCAATACTCTGACCTCGTCGCATGGTCATGAAACGCGGTCGCATCAAGCACTGGACTCCGCGAACTAGAAAGCTCCAGAACTCCATTTCCTATTTCAAACAATCAATGCTCTCCACCCTCGGCCCATTCCCACACCACAGATCTCAAACTTTCAAGTTCCATCTTTCTTGACCATCTTCCCGGTGACTTGCAGAGATATTGCGCCCTGGAACACATTGATGCAGGCCCCTACGAACACTCGCATCTTCTGTTCAAACAGAGTTATAGGAAAACCTCTCGAAGGCGCTCCACAACCCTGGAAGAGACTATTCGCCACATGGAATTCTCCTTGGCCACTCCAACTCGTCACACCCCATCGAACACATTGGGAATGTAGTATACGTGGCAATTCCGAAATTGCGAATATTTACGTTTTCCGCGGAATTCGAATTTCCGCGGACACGAGCGGCGACAGCAATGCACGAACATTGCTGGCGCATGCGCGCGCGCAACCGGCACACGTGTGCAACGAACGTATTGGCAACGGCCAACGGACCAACGGGTCCCTACGTGTGACCCACAAGGTCCTTTCCCATTCGGGGACGTTACGAGCAGTGTTTACACTGTAAAGCGATGCCATCGTGGCCATATAGGTATTGGCATCGTGCCGGGAGGGAAAGGGGACAAGACAACGATCGAGCAACGGCTCTAGTCTACGACTGACTTCTACGTTTTACGTTTACGTTCTGCCTAACGAGGCTTCGTCTCCGTTGAGCTGCGTACTCCCTACCCATCGCCGCACGTAAGGCTGATTGCGTGTAGTGCCTCCGGGCTTGGTTGAGAGCGCCTCCGGTGACGTACCACCTCGTTTGCTAACGTAATCCTCGCGTGGATTGTTGCGTCGTGACGCTCGTGTCTACTCGCTAACCACTCTACCTTCTACCGTTCTAACATACAGTCAAAACACCAGCGGGTGGACTGCTCGTTTCGTTTCGTAAGGACAGCGTGTCCACTGGCTCGTACCAGCTACTTCTAGAACTAACGTCGTTCCACACTGGTCTCTCGACCTAGAAGTTGCTACGAGCATAACGACAACCAACGAGGTTGAGCTCTTTTACGTTAACGAAAAGCTACGTGCTACAGACGACGGTCTATGAATTACGCTGTGTCGAATCCCAGCGCGTCGCCCAGGCAACCGTTGCCAACGTCAGCGGACGCCGAAGCCGACGTGGCCTTGTCAGCAGAAGCGATCTTCGCGACTGATCGATCTATCCCGCCGGATATCGAGGCGATCGGCCAGCTACCACGTACGGTAAGCCCGTTTGAGTCCGTGAGTATGGACCCCGCAACGCGCGGTCAGCTCAACGAAGGGAACGTGACTCCCACGGCACTACGTGTAGTGTACGAAGACCTTCGAGGTCACATCGAAAGGGCGAGCGACGCGGCCGTCGACGAAGCCGTAAGGCAGAGACTCGGAGTCTCGGAGCGCGAAGCTCGTGCGTTACGTGAACGCTCAGCGACCCTCGAACGGGAAAACGAAGACTTACGAAACCGCCTCTCCGCCGTGGAGGGAAGACTCGACTCGTTTGTCGTAGTATTCAACGAAATCGTCGCCGGACGTTCCGCTCCGCCGAGCGGAAGCGATCCGAATTACGAAGGCTCGCGCGCCTATAACTCGCAATCCTCCCCGGCCGTTCCGGGAGGATACCCACCAACACCCGGTCCGACGACCCCGACAACGTACGGAAGGGGGGCGACAGTGCAACGAGCCATCGCCAACCCCGACGAGACGCCACGAAGGCAATTACGTTTTAACGATACGCCAGACCACGCGCGGTCGGCGGACGCAGCACGAGCTGCGCAATTCGATACGAGAGCTCCCCCGCCACGTGAAACGTACATTCCGTGGCTGGGTACGTTCGGCACGACGGACACGCGAGTCCACGAAAACGAACGTGCCGACGCGGTACGCTTACCAGGGAACGCCCTCGGACCCGTTTGCCACGCGTTGGCAGAGCACACGACAATGCTCGACGCATTTGCGAACGTGGTGTCGTACCGCATGTACCGACTTAACGATGTACGTGAACATCTCTACGTGAACGAGAGTCAAAGCGTACATAAGCTCAAACGTGAGCTGGAGGGACTTTTCCCTACGTTAAAGCCGTTCTCCGGCCGGAATCCGATTACGTTACTCGGATTCCTCGCCCAAATACGTGATGGGTTCAGCACACTCGGAGTGTGCGAGGGAGTGGCAGTACGTGCGCTGCACTTCTTCCTCGAAGGGGACGCCCGACGGTTCTACGATTCCCAGTGTACGACTGGCGTGATCACGACTGATCCTACGAAGAGGTTCTCGTGGCCTCACGTAATCAACGCGTTGATTAAACGATACCTGCAAGACGACGTGCTGCAGGAGGCCTACGAAAAGGTCACGATGATCACGCAGAGTCCTAACGAGGACGAGAATCAGTACGCTGATAGACTCGACACCGCCACGCGGGCGTGTAACTACGTGTTTACGGATCGACTCCTCGTTCACCACTACGTACGTGGTTTACTGCCCTCGACGCGGGCAGCCGTGACGGAACGACTCCGGTCACTCCCCGAACGAGAGAGGAACGACCTCACCGTTGTGAGACGATTGGCGACGGCCGAAGGAACGACCTTCCGTGCACGTACGGCAGCTGTCGCGTCAGCCGCGAAACCGAAAGTGCGGTTTCCGGTGAAGCCTACGTTGGCTATTTCCGACCACGAGTCGAGGAAGTTCGCGGACTACGATGAGTCCGCGTACTTACGTAATGAACGGGCTAGCGAGCCCAGTTACCACGATGGTAACCCGAACATCCCCGCGAGGGACGACGACGACGTGTCGCTCGCTGCGGTTCACGTTGCCGAGAATTTGGAGGCGATCCTCTTCACGAACGGGCCGCCGCCCAACGATACGAAAACGGCAAACGAAAAGCCGGACGAGCTCGAAGCTCGATTGAACCGTCCATGCGAGGACGTGCCGAAGCTCACGAGCGAGCAGACGCAATTGGCGCACTCCGTAATCCCGAATGATTACTGGACGCTGTCGTGCTGGTCATGCCGCGAAGATGGCCACTCGACGTTTACGTGTCCGCGTCTGACGCCAGATCAACGGATCTTTTTCGCGTACAAGTACTACCTCTTCCACGTGAAGAGCAACCCACGTCAGGCCGAGTACTTCCGCCAACGAATGGCCAAGCGTCACCAGGAACGACCTGATGAGCGAGGGAACGTGACCCCGCGAAGGTACGGCACGCCGCCTACGATACTCCGAAACCCCAATCGTGACGGGGGAAGGCCCTTCGACAGGCGCCGCGGCGACTTTCGTAATGACCGACGTGACCCCCGCCCGTGGGCGAACGAACGGAATGGCCAGCGTAATGGCCGCAGCGGAGTCTACGTGACGACCTCCGCTGACGAAACACCACTCGAGGTGGAAACGAGTCACGATGACGAACGAGCTTCGTGGGCTCACGACGACAACGTGTCGAACGGCCCCGCGCCGGAAAACGACCAGGCGATGTAGGTCACGAGCCACCCACATCGCCTGAACCCTTACGTGCAAGGGGGACGACCGACGTCGATGATTGGTCCTCCGCAGGCTCACCAATGAACGAGAGTTACGAAAAGCTCACGGCCGCGAAGGCCAACTCGAGTCACACGACACCCGACGTGGGGGAAGAAACGAAGTCCGACGGGACAAACGAACCTCACACGAAGAGGAAGCCTCGCAGACGAGCGAGACGCGCTACCCGGAAGCACGACGCTTCCGAGCGCGAGAAAGCCAAACACGCGGCTTATACGAAGCGTGTCGACGCAAAAGAAGCCATACGGGCTCACACGATGAAGCGACGAACCGCTAGCGAAGACGTAGATCGCGCGCCGGTCAGGACCGAACCGTTGGTCCTCGACGGGCATACGTGCCTACTTGCGTCGAAGCATTATATCGTGTCCGGAACGATCGGACTAGACCTCAACGTGATGAGGGCGATTACCATCGCGATGGATACGTGCAGCGGCTACAACTTGATACGAACAAGTTTACTACCCTACGACTGGGTCGACCGCTGTCTACGTGACGAAGAGCTACCGAAGCTCGGAGACGCCAACGGGCGACGTTTGCCTATCGAAGGCGCCATCCTGCTTCGTGTCAGGTTGGGGAACTCGCTGTTCCGCGTAAAATTCTTCGTAGCCAACACGCTGGCTGTTCCCGTTATAATGGGCACGTCGTTCATGTCGAAGCATGTCGATGCTATACGCTGTCGAGCGCAGACAATCGACCTCCATCGGGGGGATACGATACCCATTATCGCGGAGGGTGATACGACGACTCCGTACGAGGAGGGGGAAGAGACGAATCCAAACGTGGAGCCCCCGAAACGCCGCGAGCGTAACGCGGCCTCGAATAGGCCGAGCCGAACGTTCTCGGTTCGCCTGACGAAGTACACGCGTGTACCGGCGATGTCGCAACGGACCGTCAACGTGACGACGGATGCGACCGGACTCGTGTTCCTCGAACCGAAAGCGTCGGTGCAATTCCGGCATGGGCTGCGCATAGCCAACGGAGTGGTCGACGTAGGACCGAGAGAGACGTTCTCTATCATCGTGTCGAACTTCACGAAGAAGGACCGCGAATTGCCGAAAGGCGCCACGATTGCGTACGCGGTACGCTCCCCGTTGGGAATCGTCCCACTCAAGCGTGAGGGCGGCGAAGCCCTCGCGAAGGTTTTGAACCTACCGCTAGTCGACGCGACGACGCGGACAAATACGACCGGGTTGGGCGACGAAACGCCAGACCCGTTGGTCAACGAAAAGGGGAACGACCCCGCCACGGATTGGCAGTCGACAATCGATTTGTCGCACCTCGACGACGAGGATTTACGAAAGCGCATCAACGAGATGCTAGCTACACATTCGTCAATGTGGACGAGCGGACGCCTCGGCGAAATCAATGCTACGGAGCATCGAATCGAACTCGAACCGGGCACGCGGCCCATACGTTCAATGCCCTATCGTCAGGGTCCGGCTCTACGTACGATAGCCGAGGAGCAGATCACGAAGATGCTCAACGAAGGGGTTATCGAACCCGCGTCCAGCGAATGGGCGTCACCAATCGTGTTGGTGCCGAAGAAGGACGGATCCTTACGTTTCTGTGTCGACTACAGGCGTTTGAACGCGAAAACGATCGCTGATTCGTACCCGCTTCCTCGTATGGAAGATTGCCTCGATTCGCTTGGCGACGCCGCCATCTTCACGACACTCGACTGTAACGCCGGTTACTGGCAAGTGCCCGTCTCCGCCGAGGACCGTGATAAGACAACGTTTACGTCTTTCATGGGAACGTATCGCTACGTGCGAATGCCATTCGGGCTACGAAATGCCCCCGCTACGTTTCAGCGGACGTTGGACATCATCCTCTCCGGAGTACGTTGGCAATCGTGCCTGGTCTACTTAGACGACGTAATCGTTTTTTCGAAAGACCTCGAGTCTCACCTGGGTCACGTTGACCAGGTGCTTTCCCTGCTACGCGCAGCGGGAGTAACGTTAAAGCTCACGAAGTGCTCGTTCTTTCAACCACGAGTTGACTACCTGGGGCACGTGATTACCCCAGGGAAGCTGCACGTTGCAGCACGGAACAAGGAAGCCTTTCGTACGGCTACGTTCCCACGCGACAAGACGCAATGTCGATCGTTTTTGGGCGCGGCCAACGTTTACCGCCGTTTCGTAAAGGCGTATGCCGAGATCGCTCGGCCACTCAACACGATGTTGAAGAAGGACGCTTCCCCCGATTGGACGAACCCAACGGACGCGCAAACGAATGCGTTCGAAACGTTGAAGACAATACTGGTGTCGCCACCAGTATTGCACCTTCCGAAGGCGGGACGTCCGTTCATGATCGATACCGACGCGTCGGCGTATCAGCTGGGAGCTACGTTGCTCCAACAGCAGAACGAAGATAAACCCAACGAATGGGTGCCGATTGGGTACTGGTCGAAGACCCTTAACGAAACCGAACGTGGTTACTCGGCGACCGAGCGCGAGTGTTACTCCGTCGTCTGGGCGATAACGTCGCTCCGACCCTACGTAGAGGGTCAACGATTTACCGTACGTACGGATCACGAAGCCTTACGTTGGCTGATGACGTTGACGGACGCGTCCGGACGACTACTACGATGGAGGCTACGCGTTGCCGAATTCGATTTCGAAGTTACGTACAGGCCTGGGCGCGTGCACCAGGTACCTGACGCTTTATCACGTGTGATATCTACGTATGACGACGGTCGACCCGTCGACGATGACGTACCATCGTACGGGGACGCGGTCCTCGTGACGACTCGCAGTCGGCGACAACCCACACGAAATGGGCAAGGACGAACGACGTCCGTACGTAAAAAGGCAACGAATGCCAGGGGTCACGACGACCCGTCGAACGAGACTCGTGATGAACGAACATCAGCCACGACGGCTGGCCACGATGGCCTCGAGTTCAACCGCGACGCGTCGCTCGATGACGTTCTTGACGAGGAACCGGATTTCCTCGACGAACAGCGCGCTGCTGAAGACGATTCGGCACGCGTGCCACCAGCTGACGTTCAGCTTCCCATTACGAGGGACGAGCTTATCGAAGCTCAACGCGAGGACGCGTTCTGTCAAACGATACTGACACGACAGTCCGAGACGCAGGACGCTGCATTCTTCGAAGGCCACGATGGCCTACTCCGACGCCGGAACCCTCACGATGAGGAACGTACACAAATCGTTGTGCCGGCTTCGTTACGGCCGCGGCTGCTGGAGTTAACGCACCACCACGTCCTCGCTGGACATCCCGGGCAAACGCGTATGTACTATACCCTACGGAGGACGTACTACTGGCCCGCGATGGCCGCCGACATCCACGCAACGGTACGAAACTGCGTTGGATGTGCGAAGAACCGCGTGAAGCTTCGCAAACGGACGAACCCGTTACGTTTATTTCCGGCTACGGAGCCGCTGCGAGACCTATGTATCGACATACTAGGTCCGCTTACGAAGACCACGCGTGGTAACCGATTTATCCTCGTGATAACGGACCGCTTCACGAAGCTGACTAGAGTCGTACCTCTACGAAATATCGATTCCGCCAACGTGGCGAGCGCGTTCGTCAACGCGTGGGTCTTCTCGTATGGACCCCCACGGACGCTCATAAGCGATAACGGAAAGCAGTTCGCTGCTAAGTTCTTCCAGCGCGTTTGCAACGAGATTGGCGTAACGAACGTCTTCACGTCGACGTACCACCCCCAAACGAACGGGCAGGTGGAGCGCTACAACAGGACGATCCTGGCGATGCTGCGCAATTACGTGAACGAAAACCAGAACGACTGGGATCGATACGCATCGGCGTTAACGTTTGCGTACAACACGCATGTGCATTCGAGCACGGGCACGACGCCCTTCGATTTGATTCTCACGAATCCGCCGCCACCGTTGGCGCTACACACGTCGGTAACGAACCGCGAACTACCCGACGGGGGAGGGCGAGCCACTTACGTTCGTGAGCTCGCCACAACGATGGATAACGCGTATCGAACGCTGAAGGCCGCGCAGGCACGTTATAAACGAAATTTCGACAAGCGAGTCCGTGTCTCGAATCGAAACATCCGCGCGGGAGAATACGTATTCATCGACCCGACGGACGGGACCACGAAGGGCACGAAGCTCGGCAACCACGCGTTGGGACCGTTCCGCGTACTACGTAACGACGTACGAACGTTCGTCATCCAACGAGGAGACGTAGTTGAACGTGTCAACTCGGACCGCGTTGCGTACGCGCCAACGCCGGCGAACGCGCCCCCGCCGGAGCCATACGATGCCACCGAGGCAGACCTCGACAAGAACCGCGACGGTCCAGCGTATGTAGTAGACGACCTACTCAACCACCGCGTGAACGAGGACGGAACGTTAGACTTCCTCGTGAAGTGGGTCGGGTATCGTAACCCTACGTGGGAGCCCCGCCGGAACGTATCTGAGGAGAGCGTCTCCCGATACTTCGCACGCGTGCGACGAGCAACAACGTGAAAGGCCACGACGGCCCCCCGAAAACGCACACGAGCGTCGGGTTAAGCGCACGCGTGCGCGACGTTGCACGATGCAACAACCGAAGGCGACGAGCCGCACGAACGAGAAGCGAAGGCACAACGAGTGGCCGGGACGTCCACCCTTGCGTTGGGGGGGCGCGATGCGTGCTAGAGCCGTCGCTCTTTTCGTTTTCGACACCATACGTTGGTGGAGGCACGAGCGCCAACGAAAGATTGGACGACGAGTCCACGCGCGGACGATTCACACGATGTGAAGAGCCACGACTGGCTCGACAGTGTTGACCGTCCCACGGGCAAAGGTGACGACACCACGGGCCACGGACGGACAACACGTCAGATTTTTCGCGCGAAAAATTATACGAGGGCCAGCGGGCCATGGACGCACGGTACGAAAAATCGGGCCGATTACAGTGCGCTAACCCGGCAAAATCTCGGGACACGCGTGCCCCGAAAATTTCGTAATTTTGGCATGTCACGTGAGCCATCGTACGTCCCCGTGGACAGCCGCTGACAACGAGTCGCATCGACCAACGAGGTCAACGCCAAACAGCTCGCGAGCTAACGGCAACGTGACGCCGGAAGGCGGAGAAACGACGTAGGACGGACGCGTCCCCAACGAAGATGGCAACGGCCTCATTACGAAACTTCCCGCACGAAGCGGAACGAAGCTATACGTTAGCCGACGAATTAGACCAACGGGTCTCAGCGCACGAAGCGCGCGAGTAAAGCGTGCGAACGACGAGCCAACGAGGCCGCGACGACGGACGGCGAACCGAATCGCCATCGTGAGGCACGACGCCGAACACGGTAGCCACGTACGGCAACCACGGAACGACACAACGGTGTCCTGCCACGCGGGCATAACGAACGACGCGCGGAAGCGAAAAGCCCGCCGGCCAGTCGAACGCACGTAACGGAACACGAATACGCAACGGCGTACAAGCTGGTAGCCAACGTAAACGGCACAGCTGAAGGCAACAAGCCGACGAAAAGTTGGCTCACGTAACAGCCTCAAACGCCCGCGGGCATGCGAAACGACTGCGTCAATCGCGTCCCCGTCGGGTTCGCAAGTCGAATAAACGGAATTACGCAACGGCGTAGAGGGCGAGCATTACGTATGCCCAGGTGCACGTCGCACCACATAACGAATGAGCTAACGAAACGCTCCTCGGACGCCGCAGCGAACGACGCTACCACGCGAAGTGGACTATCGCAACGATTGCGCCACCGGCTAACGTGAAGCCGCGGGAACGTGAAGCGCGACGGCGCTAACGGTGTTAACGGCTATACGAAAAGCCAAGCCCGCCGGCAAAAACGTTGTCTACGGAACCGCGACGCACCACGACGCACTGCCGCGTACACGCAACGGCGTGAAACGTCAAGCCAACTCACGCGCGAGTCGGCCTGACGCTTAGCGAATTTTTCGTCCGGCTCACCGGAGCGAATTAAATTGGCACCGACGTGCTACGTGCCAGAGAGCTCGAATGCTCAACGGAATTCGACACCCGACGGGGTTATCCGCACGAGGGACGACGGCGGAAACGAATTCCGAGATAGTTACAAAATGATAACGCCACTGGCCAACGTGAAGCCGCGGCAAACGCGAAGCGCGACGGCGCTAATAACGTCAACGGCTATACGAAAAGCCAAGCCCGCCGGCCACCACGTCGTCAACGAAACCGCAACGTACTGCGACGCGCCACCGCGTACACGCCACGGCGTAGAACGTCAAACCGACTCACGTGCGTGTCGGTCTGACGTTCGACGAATTTTCCGCCAAGCTCATCGGAGCAAATTAAAATTGGCACCGATGTGCTACGCGCTAAGGAGCTCGAATGCCCAACGAAATTCGACACCCGACGGGGTTATCCGAACGAGAAACGACGGCGGAAACGATTTTCGAGTTAGTTACTAAATGATACGCACGCCAACGAGCTCTAGGATCGAGGTTAACGTACCACTCGCAGTGAAAAGCCGCCGCTACGCGCCGCCGCTTTGCCGAATAATTGCGTGTGATACGAACCTGCCAACGGGCACGCGCCGCCGCGAACTCGAAGCACGGGCTACGTAAGCCATACGACACCCGACGGGGTAGACGCCACAACAAAAAAATTGTGGGGAGGGGCTTAACGCTAACCCCTCCCCCGCTGCAGACGACCTGCCAACACGTATTACGAAGCTCAACGGAGCCATGCGATTACGCAAAGAAACAAACGAAAGTTTACGAAGCAGCTCGATGCTAAAAGCTTACGAGGCCTACGACTAACCACGGAACGACGCCAACGGGCGGGCCGCGATGATTACGAAGAGTCGGAGCGCACGCGCGCACTCCGGCGCCGTGGCGAACCGATCAGCCAACCGGGCCGCGTACGTTTCAACGAGATTTTTCGGGACAACTGCCACGTCCGCAGTTGTACCCGAAAAGGCGCCACGGCCCCGTGTCTCAGGCGCGTCCTAACGGGCCTCGCGTGGCCGGGACGTCCACGTGTGGGGGTGGGGCTGTGTAGTATACGTGGCAATTCCGAAATTGCGAATAATTACGATTTCCGCGGAATTACGAATTTCCGCGGACCCGAGCGATGACAGCAATGCACGAACATTGCTGGCGCATGCGCGCGCGCAGTCAGCACACGTGTGCAACGAACGTATTGGCAACGGCCAACGGACCAACGGGTCCCTACGTGTGACCCACAAGGTCCTTTCCCATTCGGGGACGTTACGAGCAGTGTTTACACTGTAAAGCGATGCCATCGTGGCCATATAGGTATTGGCATCGTGCCGGGAGGGAAAGGGGACAAGACAACGATCGAGCAACGGCTCTAGTCTACGACTGACTTCTACGTTTTACGTTTACGTTCTGCCTAACGAGGCTTCGTCTCCGTTGAGCTGCGTACTCCCTACCCATCGCCGCACGTAAGGCTGATTGCGTGTAGTGCCTCCGGGCTTGGTTGAGAACGCCTCCGGTGACGTACCACCTCGTTTGCTAACGTAATCCTCGCGTGGATTGTTGCGTCGTGACGCTCGTGTCTACTCGCTAACCACTCTACCTTCTACCGTTCTAACATACAGTCAAAACACCAGCGGGTGGACTGCTCGTTTCGTTTCGTAAGGACAGCGTGTCCACTGGCTCGTACCAGCTACTTCTAGAACTAACATCGTTCCACAGGAAACCCACGCATGATATCGCCCACAGACGGTGCAGTACTCGTTCGCGACGGATTCACCGTTGCACTGCACGACTTTGCCTCCCTGCTGCCCGATGCAACCCTCCTCGTTGCAGATATCGACGGACAGCCCGATCCTGCCACTCTTTTGCCTCTGCACAACTCCTCGTTCCCGTCTGGCACCATAACGCTATTCCAGCAACTCGGTGACACAGCTGCACAAGCGTTCCTCACCCTCGCTAGACTGCGCGCCACGGCAGAAGGCCCTCCAATACATGACATGGACATTTCCGTCACCGTGGTAAAGTCCGCCTACGTCATGGGAGGGTACGTCCCAGATGCCGACGACTTTGACCCGCACAGTGGCATGCTTCGCTCCACAAACGTGTCGAGACACAAGCAGCAGCGCGTTTTTGCAACTTCATCGTTCGGCCCCGCAAAGAGATCGCAGTACTCCTTTGTCTTCATCTCCGGAACTGCCGATGACTACAGAACCATATGGGTAGGGCGCGTCCTGGCACTGGTACGCCTGCAGTCTCCAAACCTGTTTCAACCTGTAGAACTCGCTTTCGTTCAGTATATGACCTGCTTTGCCCCAAAAACCGCTGTGGAAAAATCACTTGGGTGCATTTGTTTAAAGTGGTCCACATGGGACCCGGACAACGGATCCGTTGACAGCAATGACACTGCATCCCACAGTGCAGGTGGTCCTTGGTTTGACCTCATTCCTGCATCTACTATATCTGGTACCGTGCACATCGTACGAAGTAACTTTCCAGTCAAGCCATTTACGAAACAAATGCACTGGTCGGACCACCGTTTCTATCTCAACCGCTTCTACACCAACACTGATTACCAATTCACAGATGATAATGAAGAAGAATAAATCTAAATCGCAGCACTCTATTGATAATGTACTACATGAAAAACCTTCTAGTCAGCGTCACATTTACTGCACTAATTTCAACCATCCTCCATTACGCCAAAACCGTTATCAGCAGTGGCTGCATGGCGCCGCTCCATGCCCCCATACTGTGGGGCATTGATTTCGACATTCAGGTTTGCACTCAGGTGTCCAGCATATGGGTCAACGACGAAAAGTTCTGCGCCAATTAGTCCTTGCGCAATCACAAAATCCATTACAGCACCGAGGTTTGACGTAATATGCGATTGAATCCAATCCTCGGACACTAGAACAAGTGATGAGCAACGGTTTACATCATCAACGACATGAACAATTCCAGACCCCTCTCCGCTTTGCCACACTTCAACAGCCTCTCTCGTCACAGTACGGCTTGCAAACACATGCCGTGACTGTGCACTAGTCCGCTGTTCGCTCTCGACAACGTCCGTTTCTTCCCTTGCTTGCGAGCCTTGGAGACAAGACATGCAGTACACCACCATACCAACTAATTGCTGAAAAGCTACCCCCACATATTGACTGTACCGCCTTGTAAACTCCTTCTGCCGTGCACCTCCTTTCCCCTTCGGTTCATCCAAACACTCCACAGTAGTCACTAGCCAAGCATCCAGGCGCGCCAGCGTTAGTATGCTCGTCTCTATGTCCATTACTTGTTCTGGTCGTATCGAATAACCCCTGAAGATGTCCAGCACATTCACAGCTACTCGGTTGTTAAACCATGCATCACCATTCACTTCCATTTCGAAGCTGTCAGGAACCATGCCTTTGCTGTATCGCAGCTCTGAGAACGGTGCCGTTCGCCACCTCCCCATATCCAAATCACCGTTGCTTTCCCGTTTCAAAAGCTTCTCAGACGCTTCGCGCTTTTGATCCTCTCGCTCGTCCATCTCAGCTCGCGTCGTCAGCATCGTGCATCTAGACATTAATTTCGTGTACCCCAGCGAACCGAACAATCTGTCCCTCGCATTACGCTTCCGTGCACTCATCACGTCGGACAGTTTCTGCGTCACCTTCACTTTCAATTCCTTGCTCCCCGCCACAGCCTCTTGACAGCACACACGCTGCTCCTCATCGGAAAACACATCACACCACGGACTTTGACGCAGTACGTGTCGCACCAAGTCATTCAGCAGATCACTCTCGTCTCTGTACGAAGGTGTATACCACTGCAGATTCTTGATGATATAGCCCGGAGGGGTAGCAATATATCCTACACCGTTTTCGCTCCAAAGTGCCCCTTCTACCGGCTCTACCTCGATGGTACGTCCAGTCCAACGTCTCTGCGTTTGTTCCGCTATAGGGTCCAGCTCCATAGTCTCGTTCTTGCACCACTTTGTCAGGTTTTCCTCAACCGCCCTAAGAACTCTAAGGTATTTCACAGGAATGGCTTTCTGTATTTTCGACTTACCGCCACTGTGATCACTGATTCTACCTGTTCTCGCAATTGCAGTAAGGCTGGCATTTTCCGCCTGCAGAGTCTTCACCTTAGCCTCCAACGCAACTATCTCCGTGGTGAGCGCCTTGTTTGCTATGTCCTGGCTAAACACTTTTTTTCCAGCTCCGCGATCTTCTTCTTCTGCGCATTGATGCGACTCGCCATTAAATCGATGGATTCCGGCGGATGCAACCTCTCTGCCCTCACCGTCCCCCCATCTCGCACGTTATCGGGATTATGATGTCCTCCATCGCCAATAGCCTGACGTCGCGGGGGCGTTACGCGCATATTTGGCACCAATGACAGTCTTTTGTGACGAGGCCCGCACTCCGGCTGCTCTCTCCCCTCAGTACCACCTGACCGCCGATGATAGTTGGCATCCTGTGAACGTTGCTCAGAAACAACATCCCTTGCCGCTATCCTCGGGTCCCTGACTGCATTACCTGCTGGGGCTGATGTACTCGGCATAGTTGGCGCAGTGGGGGTCACAGCCTCCAGTGTCTCGGGAACCCCCGGCTGGGACTCCGTCTGCAGCACCTCCGCATCTGCCGACCCGGGAGGAACTACCTTTGCCATAGCACTCTGCCGCAATTCCAACATGTTTTGAGCCACTATCATGTCATCATCATGATGTTCACTGTCCCTGCGAGCACGCCTGCCTCGGTCAAGCCCCATCTCTCTCCGCGCCGTTCCTCCTTCCTCACTTTCTCGCTGCGGATCCCCAGTTCTGCGCCGGTCCGTCATGCGACTACCGGACCGCGGTTCAATGCTGCCGGTAGGCCCAGACCGCTTCTTCGCACGGGATTGTCGGGCACTCGATACAGCAGCTGCTGACCGGGTTTTCTGGAGGCCCGGAGGCTTTGGAGCTTTCTTCGCAATACGCGGCGGCATAATGAAGCTTTCCGGAAGCGATGGAACGATTGAGTTGCACGAGATACAAAAAAGATTGCTGTATAGTGTCGGTAACCACAACGGTCTGCGATGAACGTTCAGGTCAGGTCAAGTACCGGATAATACGCCAACAGCCCAGATTGTATACGGTAGGCAGTCATCAACAGTATTTAATGAGGTACAATTACAGCTGTAGAGCTAGGCCGCGAGCACCCCTATGTCCGGAAGACGTCCTGATTTGAATTAAAATTTGGGCTATTCTCAAAAACATGCACATGTGAACATGTTTTTGAGATGGGGGTGTGCCGTACGGCACTTTCGACCGCCCAAATCGATGTTTTTTGCAATATTTTTTTCTGCCCTGAATTGTAGAATTTCTGGGCCGGACAGCAATGCAACTGAGCTGGACATCCACCGGACGTCCATTTCAACTTGGTCGTGTATTTTGCATCTGCACGCATAACAGCATCCAAGCAGTCAGGTTCACTGCTCGGACGAAGTGCATCTAGAGTGTGAACGATTGGTTTTTGACAGGCGAGTACTGCTCAATAGGTTTCACCCTGGAGTAATGGTGGCTGGACATGCTGCATTATATGATATACTTCAACTCTGGAACGTAGCTTTATTTGTAGTCGAAATGAAAACATCTTTCGTGACCCTAATTCCATGCTCTAAACGCTGTCCCATAATGAACGTAGAGCTCCTGCCCCGGACGGATATCGCGGATTGCACGTACTACAATGATCTTCGGATTTTCTAGGTCCTTCGCCTTGAGCTTCTTCCCCGTCGAACCGCTGCTGTAGTTCTCGACAAACTCGACGTTGGCCATCCGCCTGGTGTCTTCCGCCGGAGTGTCCTCACCTCGCAAATACCGCGGGTCGTTGATGAACTGCGCCGAACAGAACGGAGCCGGAACAATCCAAATTGGATGCTCGATGTTTTCGTCGTCCTCCGCTGTTGCATACAGCTTGATGGCATACATCAAGAATGTTTCCTTCGTTATCGCCATGTGACCCTCTCCGTACGCGAACCTCATCGACTCCTTGCTCATATCAGAGTACACAACAGTTCCGTAGTATGCACATACTTCGTCGCCAACATTAAATGTCTGTTCAGCGAAGAGCCCTCTTCCTGCATTTGGATGCTTAATCAGCGATGGTCGAACGCTCAATTTTTTCGCAACACAATCGTGTGCCCGCATCACGCGAGGGTTTTCAGTTTGCAACCAGCGGCGCAGGGAAGGTGGCCAATAATGTACCGGTTTTTCCATGTGCTCGTGCGACGCAATCGACTCTGGGCACAGCTGCCAGAGGTACTGCCGAATATATTTCGGGAACCTCTGGTACAGGGGAAGGCCAGGTGGGGGTTCGATGATCCTGCGTTCCCTCTGCGTACGCATCGTGACAGAGGGGGACGCCAAGAACTTCTCAGCACTCTGTTTCGCTTCTGTCGTGACCCTCATGTCAGTGTTGTTTGAAAGAATTACACGTGACATGACTGCACACAGCTTTGGAAGCGATCGTGCCACACACAATTTGTCCATGTCACTGCCAACGAAAACACGGTGCTCAGGCAAGCTCATAGCTGCTTTTCCCGTTGCGAAAGTGCCAGAGAATGGATCGACAACAATATCACCAGGCTGTGAATGCTGGCTGATCAACTCCATCATGAGAGCGAGTGCATCGAGCACTGGATGACCACCTCAAGGCTAAATGGAACTGACGCTCACATATCGTGACCACTCAGCATGCTGCATACGAGCTCGGCTGACTGTACTCTCCACCTCATACGACTGGCGACGCTCTTCTGCTCTGCACGAACTCTGACCGTAGCACCGGTTGTGCTCCTTGTTCGCCACACCATCTCATTCGAATCGATGGCGGGCATATTGATGGTGACGTTGCACCACGCCGGGTACGTGCCGTCCATGTATCCGTGGTTCCTATAGGCCACCATCTCGCTTCCAGTCTTGAACGGAACACCTCGCTTCCAGAAGTGGATAGCGACCTCTGCCATGTTCATGCGTTGGTACCTCTTCCGCCCCGGCATTTGATAGAGGTGCCCAGGTAGTCGGACAAACAACAGAGGTACCTCGTCAACGAAGAAAACTGAATTCCGAACGACGTCCTCCTCCTCCTCCTCCTCCTCGTCCTCCTCCTCCTCATCCGCACTTTCTTCGCCACTGTGCTGCGATGCTTCGGAGTCCGAATTCATGGACGTAACCTCTTCTTCATCCGACCCGTCATCACTGGCAGCAGCATCGGTTGGGCCTTCTGACTGCGGTCCTTTGTACGTTTCCAAGTAATGGAACCATTCGTAGAACTGCAAAACGGAGCAGAACACGATGCCGTGGCCACCGGGGCGCAACAGCTCGTCAAACACTTCGATGCTAGCCTGCATATCTTCTGCAGTTAGCCTGTCGTACGAAGAGTTGGAATCGTTCCTCTTACGACGAACATTGTAGGGCGGATCTGTCAGAATGAGCTGAACGTTGCCCGTGATGGGCACGTGTTCTCGGCTCTCGTCGGCACTGACCAAATCTTCGAAAGGGACGTCATACACCCGGCAATACTGACTCATTTTCGAAAGAAAGTCCTTTGCGAGAGCCTGCCCTTCACTTTCCTGCTCTTCTGTCGCATGGGGTGACGGTGACGGGGGAGACGGCCCTTGGGCAGTAAGACTGGTCCTCCCAGGTCCAAGTTGAAGCCTGGTTGTGTGCCTTGTCGACGGAACCAAACCTCTCCCTCCTGTGTTGCGACGAGTGGGAGTGTCATCAACCGGCTTGGGGACCTTTCTGCGTCCGCGGCTTGTGGTGCCGGGCGGAGGACAGCCATAACGTCTTCGTCGAGGGTGTCAAAGTACGCTGGCAGCTTGTCCGGATTTCCGCTTGACAAGTATATTTCCAGCGCCCCCCAGCGGTCGGACTCCGGCCAGGTGTACAGGTCCGGGTTGACGATAAGAAACTGCAACCGGTCGAAGAACTTCCTCACAAGGTCCCTAAATACACTGTGCTGCGCACTGGTTCTTGTCTCTACTTTTCCACCATATCCATCAGGATGAGATAGGGGAGCTTTGTCGTGGTAGAGATCTAGCTTCTGCTCCATCGGTGCGAATAGACCTTCATCGAGCACGTCAAACCAATGCTCACTGCTGTCGAAAATGATGTACGGCGCCATCAACTCTTCGAAGCTGGAAAACTTTGCGGCGAAGGCCACATCGGTCCAAGCATGGTATAAAACTTGAACCACGTAACAAGCTCGATTAGTGCTTTTCCGATGGGCTGGGACGCGTGCGGCTTCGTTCCCCTCCTCGGCCGCGTCGCCTATTCGGCGACGCGGCAGGTTCTTGTTGTGATTTCGGATGATAGACAACGCTTGGAAATACATCAATACCTCGAACGTTTCCGGTGGAGCAAGAACGAAGGCGCTTGGTTCCCCGCGCTGCGGCGCCTGTAGTGGCGAAGGAAGCATGTTACATCCAATAAGGAAGGTCTGCGGCACGATCCCAGAAAGGATGCAGTGCTCAACCCATTGCCCGATACGCTCATCCTGTCTTGAAAACTCGGCAATCGGTAATGCCAGACGAACAATCTGCTTGGCTCGCTCAACGTTCATCTCTGCCATGACGATTTCGGCAACATCCGCCTCGACTCCAGCATTCTTCGAACGACCGCTGAAGGCCATGCTGAGTCGACCTTGCAGCGCCAGAAATTGTTCTTCTGTGCCCTGCGCAACCCAAGCGCCAAGGTCCGCGTATGTGAAACCTCCCGGCTTGTCCGTCAAGTCTGCGAAACTTGAGTGGGCGAACAAATCCAACAAGAGGCGGAGGAAGTCTTTGCCAGCGAGAGTAGTTTCGCGGGCGGCGCGACCTACGTTTCGACGTGTACCCATGTCACTAGAATCCTCCCAAGGGCTAGCGGGTTCGCGCAGAATTGGCACGGTTGCGTCGTCAACGATCGGATTGCTGTTGCGCCTGCGCTTATTCGTCATAATGGAATGAGTGGAAATTCGGTACAGGATGGCGACCGCTCGGCGAGACAGTCAAATTTGACGACGTATCTCGTGACGTTTGCACTCTTTCGTGAGGAACACTGGTTGATATCGAACGGAACAGAGTATACGGGTACACAGCACTGGAAAGGTCTTGAAACCCGTAACCGGTGTAGGTAATAATTTGTGACGGATACGTGGTAGAGAAAAATATTAAAAAGATTGTGATTCCCTGTCTTTGAGTGTTGTACTGCACGGCCGCCATGGCGGCTGTGACTGCAGTCACATAGGTTGTCACAGGTGCATCACGCTTACCAGGTGAGCGACATCCGGACGGCCACTGGACATGGGGATGTCCAGCTCAGATGCATTGCTGGCCAGACCAGAAATTCTACAATTTCGGGCAGCAAAAATATTGCAAAAAACATCGATTTGGGCGGTCGATTGTGCCGTACGGCACACCCCCATCTCAAAAACATGTTCACATGTGCATGTTTTTTGAGAATAGCTCAAATTTTAACTCAAATCAGGGTGTTCCCCGGATAAAGGGTGCTCGCAGCCGCCCAAAAGCCGCCTAGCTTGACAGCTGTAATTTTAACACATTACACATCAAGGACACTGCCTGCTTCACGCCACCTCGTAAGGTTTCGAGAGCCCGACTCGGACCCGTTCCGAACGGACACTCACATCTCTATTGCCTCTCTTGCATTCCAGCGGTCACGATAGGTGTGTACCTAACAAAATTTCGGTTGTATTGTGTTATTATTCCAGCGATTGGCGTTCACGACCATTCTTCAAGCAACGTGAAACCTACCATCCACATCACTCGAATACGTCAACGTCAACCATCTCTTTTACTTTCCAACTCAACAATCATGGCGGATACGCATTTCAGCAGTTTGTTTTCAACGGTTTGCGGCGATCAAGTGAGCGCGTCAGCGGAGTCGCGCGGACTCAAGCGCGGCGTCGATGTCAATTTGTTTGCGGACGTGGACGGTGCGGCTGTGCATATTGGGACGGCTTCGGTGAGCACTGCTGGTGGCGATGTTGGCCTTCCGCGCACGCTGCACAACCACCAGCTGCCGGAAACCGACGAGGCGGACTATATCGTCGTGCGCAACATTGCGACTAAGGACAAGTTCAAGGACCTCCCGTTCCCGTACATGTTTGATGGCGCCGAGGGACCGCCGGAGACGATGGGTGGAGCATACGCCGCGGCGTTTTTACCCTTGGGATACTCGGATGATGCGCCCCGCTGCGGAGGATGCCCTAGCGACATTCGTACCCCTGCTGCAGCGTCAAACTTCAACGCAGCGACGAACCAGGCCAGCTCGGGACGGATGCCCAGTACCGGTCCGGCAGGCGAAATCACTGGTTCGGGGGGTACGAAGCATCCAGCACGCTCCACTCCGGTTTCGGGAGGCACGAAGCGCCCTGCTCGCTCTGCAAGACCCTCCAGTGGAGGCACGAAGCACCCTGCTCGCTCCAACGTCACCGAAGCTACTACGCAGGACGTAACCGAAGTGGACGACGAACCGGAGGTGGCGGAAAGCATTCGTGAGCAGCAGGGGACGCAAATTACGGTGCCCAAGTTTGTGACGTCGGATTACGTCGGAGAAGGAGCGACTGTGCTGGTGAGGCAGCTAGTGGAACCGGCCGTGACCCTTCGGGATGTGAAAGAAGACCACGTGGAGGACCTGCGCAACAATATGTTGGCTGTGGGGTATGTGAGCTCTTCGCGTATCACTGTGACGGTGCTGAGGTCGCAGAACACGCATCTGCCCGCCGACACGCGTCTGTTCCAGAATGGCAAATTCCATGCCAATGCGAACGTGACCGTGATCGACGGACTGCATCGTCTCAATGCTATGCATAGCATTGCCGATGACTTCACTCGCCTCACCCGTATGCACAGAACCAAGCTGCCACAGGACGCAAACCGCTTGCGCTGGGTTACTCAGCCTCTGGATGTGTACTACCTTCGCCGAAAGGACAACAGTGATCTTCAGCCTCATGAGATCATCCACAAGAGTGCAGAGTCGAACCATACGACTGGGACGCAACTGACGGAGCGCTCCCTGGTTCGAATCTTGTCGTCCATCCAGCAGTTCATCCGTACGATTGCTGTTGCAAATAACGTGGAAAACGCTGGCGACTTGCGTGAGTCTGATGTCATCCGAACATTGTTCGAGGCGCAGTTCATGGGGATGATGAATTCAACGAACACGGCCCGGCGGTGGACGCGTTTGGCTATAGCAACGCTGAAGCATCCTGTTCTCGACGAAGTGTTGCGTGAGCTGAACAATTCCGAGCGCCGCAACGAGATTGGGATAACGCACCTGGACCACAAGATAGTGCGCGAGTTTCTGGAAGAAAACTTTGTCTTCGTCTTGCGTGGTCTTTCGGAGTACTTGAACCCTGCTCATGGTGGACGTCCGGATGGACGCTTTGACGTGAACGACTTCTATACATACGTCCGTCGCGTGACTGCAATAGCAAATTCTCTGTACGCTGCGTTTGGGCGCCCAAAGAGTATTATGCGCAAGTCATTTCTGAGCACAGAGATGGCAATTGGGTCGGTTAAGCAGCCGAAGGAGTTGCAATGGCATCTCACCAATGCCATTGCAATGTATAGAGGGGACGACCGGAGCAGTGAGGTTCGAATGCGACGGAGAGCCACGCGTTTACAGGATTTGGAAACGAACTTGAAAGAGTTTTTTCAATCCGACATTGAAGAAGAAGACTAAGGCTCGACGCAAACGCCGCCCTTCTGCTGCCAATGTGAGACTCACTCACAAGAAGCAGCGGAATGTCGAACATGAGCCTGCTTCGCATGGCATCCGCCGCCGTTCACAGCGACTTCGCTCGACGGGGAGCACACGCCTCGAGGAAGAAGAGCCGGTTGTGGTACAACAATCCGCCGGGGAAGAAGAACAGGCCGTTGTTGATAAACCCCCGATCAACAACAAGCCACTGCTTCCGGTGATGAGGTTGACGAAGACTCCGCCCGTTCCCCCGATTCTGCCGTTGAGATTGTCCCCCAAGATAACCAACGTGCTGGTGCGACTCCCTCCAACCAAGAATCTGTCCATAACGTTCGGACGAGGAAGAAAACACAGTGCAGACGAGGGCCAAGTCGAAAGCAAGGGGGTCCGCGAAGTGACAATTACACTCACTGTTCCGGAAGGAGTCGAAGTCGATGAAGACGGTTACATCGTTCGTGACTCTCCTTCTGAACACGACCTCCTGTTCGACGACCGGATGCCATCTCTTCCCGACGATTTCGAAGTCAAAGACCGAGCTGAAGGGCATCATCTGGCGCAGCGTCCCGCGGACGTCATCGCATCGGTGAGGGTTGGTTGTCTGCCCCCAATTGAGCTCAGGTTGTTATTGGAGAGTGTGGAAATCGATGAGGAGGGCAGAGAGGTGAGGTATTTGAAGCAAGTGGCGATGGACCCTGTGTTTGAGGGGCTGCATATTCCGGAACAACATCGGGCTCGTCATCTTGTTTTCGAGATCGACACCATCTATCCGATGTTTTTCGCAGCGTGGAAGATGGCTGCCAAGGCGATGTGTGAGCCTACATCGACGTTTCTACCCTCGAGGCTGGACTTCGCCCAGGTTGCGCGAATGTCTACAAGCTGGAAGGATTCGTATGAGGCCGGCACTGGTATGGCGTACTTCCACAATTGCCGAACGGAAATCAACGAGCGAGGGTATACGGTGATGCACAATTTCGCGGATGTAAGCTACCTCGATGCGTCGGACAAGTTCCCATTTGACTTGGGTCTCATGGAAGAAATTCCTATCCAGGAATTGTTTCGGTACTTTTTGGGAACGTGGGAGGGGGAGGAGGTGCACAAGGACCCTGGGAACCGGCAGCTGTGGAGTCCCATTGTCAATACGGGGGACGATGAAACAGATGAGAAGAACCGGAATGAGGGGAGGGCTCGCTTCACGTCTACGCGCCACTGCCTGGTTGACTATGCCGAGAACGATGAGACGCATATCGACCGGTTCAAGTTTGTGACGCGGCGAGCCCTGCTGGATGTGTGGTTGGGAATCCTTGTCCGGCTGATAGGGCTGGAGGAGTGCGGTTTACCGGGAGAAAAACTTGTCATGCCGGCATCTGGGGGACGGTTTTTGATAACGGGAAAGGGGTGTCCTCGGCAGGTCCCACACAATGATTTCCCTGTTCCTCCTCGCGACCGCAAAGATCAACTTCCGGGTTACTTTGTTATTGCCAACGGAGATGACCCATTCCCTATCTGGGTGTGTCCAGGGTCCCACAAGTACGTCTTTTCCAAAGCGCTGGAATTAGATATGTACGCCAAGACGATGAAGCTGAAGAAGGTAATTGTTCCGCCACGTTCAGTCTTCATCGGTCACGGCCATGTACAACATGCGGGGCAGGGCATGTCGACAGAGTTGTGTCACACACGACAACGAGGTATCACACGTATTTCAGGAATGCGTCGTATCCGATTCCCGACAATGTTTCGTTTGGTTTCATCAGGCGGTTGGGATTCGAAGAAGAAGTAATCCCCAATGCTCCGCGCCGGTCTGCCAGGCAAAGTCAACCGGCACCTGTCAATGTTCGCCACAAGACAGTTGTTCCCATCCCGGTCAAGAAAGATCGTAGGCCGAAGACAGGGCACTCGGAATCATGCGGATGAAGACGACAGAAGCTCCCAGAGAGAACCCTCACACCGTGTCAAAAATTCATCTTGAGCTATTCAACTCCACAGTTGCCGATAACGCCTATTCTGCCGGGAGATCCTGAATATAGTGAGGACGAAGACGAAGAAGAATTTTCCGACGGCTAGATAGCTTAACAACTACTACTTTGGTAAACAATTATCGAGAATATAATCATCTCCTTTATCACTTCCAATCTATGAACCTAGTATAATGTACTTCCGTTCCATGCTTTCAAACTAGATTGTCCATTCCCTCGTGGGTTGGAGCATGATTTCCAGGACGATTCCCTCACATCTCTAGACTCGATGGTCTATGCTAGAAATAGCAGAACAATTGGGTATGTACGTGCTTCATCGCCTACTTGCTTCCGGTAATGTGTGGACGTGCACGATACAAGATCAACCTGAAATGGACGTCCGGTGGATGTCCAGCTCGATTGCACTGCTGGCCAGCCCAGAAATTCTACAATTTCGGGCACAAAAAAAATATTGCAAAAAACATCGATTTCAGCGGGTATTGTGCCGTACGGCACACCCCCATCTCAAAAACATGTTCACATGTGCATGTTTTTGAGAATAGCCCAAATTTTAATTCAAATCAGGGTGTCTAATTTGCCCAGAACGGCCCCAGGAACCGGCCGCCGCCCCGAGTGGGGTTGTCACTGGCTTCTGTAAGCACTAACTGTAAGGCTAAATGGCGTCTCACGAAGGGTCGATTTCAGGCTCAATACGCCAGGGACAGGTCTTGGTCCTTGTTCCATCATGGTCCCGCCTCACTCTCTCACGACCAACCTGAAATGGACGTCCGGTGGATGTCCAGCTCGATTGCACTGCTGGCCAGCCCAGAAATTCTAAAATTTCGGGCACAAAAAAATTGTAAAAAATCACGATTTGGGCGGGTCGATTGTGCCGTACGGCACACCCCCATCTCAAAAACATGTTCACATGTGCATGTTTTTGAGAATAGCCCAATTTTAATTCTAATCAGGTTGTCTAATTTGGCCACAACGGCCCCAGGAACCGACCGTCGGCCCCGATCGGGGCTATCACTGGCGTCTGGAAGCACCAACTGTAAGCCGGAACCGGTCACCGCCCGATCGGGGCTATCACTGGCTTCTACAAGCACCAACTGTATGGCTAAATGGCGTCTCACGAAGGGTCGATTTCAGGCTCAATACGCCAGGGACAGGTCTTGGTCCTTGTTTCATCATGGTCCCGCCCCACTCTCTCACGACCAACCTGAAATGGACGTCCGGTGGATGTCCAGCTCGATTGCGTTGCTGGCCAGCCCAGAAATTCTAAAATTTCCGAAAATCAATTGGTGGCCCAGCATCTCCTGTGCCGAAAATTCCCGCACTCACTTCTGATATACGTCTAGACGTGTTCGCACTTGTACGCATCAGGGAAGGCGTCACGGAAGGTTGAGACTCAGTCTCAGACAACGCAGTACACAAGTAGCATAGCCTATGCTACTTGTGTACCGCGTCGTCTGAAAAAGCGAGTAGTGTTTGTTGTATAGTTGTGGAGTATGCGTCTGGTGGTTTGTAAAGCTTGCAGAACGGGATAGGGATGTGGGTGGCCCTATTTTATGAATACATGAATACAAATATTCAGGGTTGACAAAGCGGAAAGGCATACGCTTATACATGTTTGAGATTGCATAGTGGAGAAAATATTTTACATCGAAATTTACATGGAGCTGATGGAGGTTTTAAGGATGATTTATGGGAGGAAGAAAATTCTTCTTTGGTATGAGGATGTGTTCTGTAGGGGGGAGGTTGGATGGAATCTTGGGATGGTACAGGGGGGTGGAAATGTACGGAGTGCGGGTTTAGACTGGAATGTGATTCGGAGAGGAGTGCTGACGAGCATATTATAGGGATTAGAGAGACGCTGCGGGGTGTTGGGGGTAGTGAGGGCGGAGGAGGTGTTTAGGTGGGACCGTAGGAGGCTGTGGTTGAAGGCGCCGAGAGGAGGGGGTTTTAGGAAAGTGAGGAGAAAGAGGGGGAGGGGGGTGGCGTCTGTTCTGGCTGTGGTGAGTGGGGATGTGATGGAGAAGAAGGGGGTTATTGTATTTGGGGAGGGAGGGAGTGGGAGGGGGTGCGAAGTGGGGAGTTCAACCCTTATCAAGTTGATATGTGGCTCAGAGAGAGGATGTTTCTGAGGAGACGGCGGGGGAGCGGGAGTGTGGGCCGGTGGTGGTGCTGTATACGGTATCTAAGATGCGGATGGCGTGGGGGGCATGGAGCAGCTGAGGGAGGGAGGGGATGGAGCAGGTCGGGCACGGGATGGGGAGTGAGAGGTTTTCGAAGAGTAAGCTGCAGGGGAAGTTTGTGGAGAGGGCGAAGGAGAGGGTTGAAGGTAGAGGAGAGAGGTATTGAAGAACAATACGTTGCAAAGGTGATGGGGGAGAGCATGGTCGAGGAGTTAGGGGTGTTTTCCTTATTCTGAGGTAGTATGAGGACTGGTTATACGAAATCTGTACGGTAAAGCCGAAAAGTAGGTATGGAATGGAGGTGTGCACCGTGGAAGCGGGGACAGGTAGCTGAAAATGCGCGCTAGAGTGGTATTGGGGGTGTTTGAGGTACAGTACGGGGGAGGTGAGCACCAACAGGAAGGGGGTGTGAGCGAGAGGATGAAAAAATTAAAGACGAAATTGGAGTCGACCGACAAGGAAAATTAGAGTGGTCGCCGTGATGGATGCGGACATCCATGTCGAGCACGGCGGCAGAAATTTCTGGGGTCGAAATTTTTGAATTTCTGAACCGGCGCCCGTCCTAGGCGGACATAGACATGGTGGAAGTCCATCCCGAGGAGGACATCCGTGGTACTAGAAACAATGAATGTCGTCCTAGTAATACTAGACGTACTAGACCGCATGGACGTCCGGTTCTAGGCGGACATCCAAAAATACTGGACAACATGGACGTCCGCCTAGTAATACTAGGTGTACTAGAGGTTGTGGACGTCCGCGTCCATTTCCGAGAACACAGACGCCCGTGGCTACCGCCAAGCCGTCATCGGCCATCCGCCATCGCGTGAAGGCGAACCTATTAAGGCCACGGGCCGTCCCCAAAAGGAGCAGAGTCGGCCGCTGCCGAAGAGGTCATCGAAGTCCTTGCTGAAGGGGGCGCTATGCCTAAGCCATCGAGGCAGTCGGATGTTAGGCCTTCGCCAGAGTCCCGGCCATCTGTGGCTCGTCCTTCCGCTCCTGCGGCTCGTACCTCTTCTGGTCGTGACGCTTCTGCGAATCCTTACGAGGACTATGGTCGCCGTAATCAGCAAATTTTGGCGGACGCTCGTAAGCGAAGGGAAGAAGAGTTGCGTCGCGAAGCCGCTCGCGCGGAAGCCGAAAAGGCAGAAGCCGAAAGAGCTAATGCTCAGCTTGCCGAGTCGGCTACAGATCCGTACGCCGCTTCTGGCGGAGTTACCCGGAGTGGGACCGGTTCTATTCCCGTTAATGCATCTGCAGGCGTGAGGCCGTCGGGCACCGCCCTAGTTGATCCTTACGCTGTTGCGTCCGCGCCAGCACCGGCTGTCCCATCGCATGATACCCCTCCTCGGGCGCCGAAGCCAACTGCCAATTGGCGTTTCACGGGGGAATTTTATCCAGCTAATGCTGACGAACTCATGGTGTTTGATTCGCAAGCGTTGCCGTTTAGGCGTGAGCTGGCCGCTCCCTAGGAACACTACCCGTTCGCGCGACTCCCTCGTAGGGATTTTACCGACCGTCCGCGAAGCGCATTACGTCGCGACATGCTCTTGATGAGTTCCCTCCGGGGTCAAAGCCACCAAGTGCAAAATGAATGTTGGTCGGCGTATGCCCGTCTCCCTTCGAGTCGCCCGATGCGTCACTTTCGTGTCCCTCATACGCTTTGTAGCGACAGGACTTTCCTCCTTCATCCTGGGGATGCTCTTTACGTTGAACGTATGAACCGCCGGTTGTTCCAAGAGGAATCGTACCAAGGTACTGTAGAGGACTTGCCGATGATCCGGTCTCGCTGGTTCGCGTATCCCCCTCGTCCCGACACGGGTAACTATGAGCATCATATGCGACTTCACGCTAGGGTGACTTCCCGAATGATGGGGCGTCAAGTGACGGCGAATGACTATCGCGTCTTCGCGCACCGTAATGGTAGCTCTGTTGAGCCGGTCACTAGACCCATGAGGGTATCGAGGGAAGCGTTGGACCCGTTATGGGATGATCCCATTTGGGAAGGGCAGTTATCTCCGCCGCTGTGTTTGCCTATCGCCGACCCTCCGTCGCTGGTGTACTTCCACCATTCCGCTCTTCGCGAGGCGCCCGCATGGCGGTTGAATAGACTCCGGTCGTACCTCGAGTTGGAGAGGGATATCCAAATAGGAATCGAATTGGCTCGGATTGTCGAAACTCGGGGTTTCGTGCCGGTGATGGCAGAGGAACTCGTCAACAGAGTTAGTCGTACCTGGTACGGTCTCTCGGAGGTGCCGCTGTCGGCCGTGGTCCCCCACAGCAGGAAGTTACCTGGCACTGTAGTGCGTCGCCTATTGAAGGTAGCCCTTGGGGGTGATGACTATCCTCAGGAAATGGTTAGTACCAACATCACAGGAGTGGCACCGGAGAAGGTGGTTGTCTATACGACGGTGGACTTGCCGAAAAGGGCGTTACGTATTAACGTTTTAAACCACCGAGAGGGTTCGACCGCGGAGCTGCCTCCTTATCGTAGGGATGGTGAATTCACCGAAGATGGTTATTACGGCTTGGGGCCTGACAGTTACTCTGACGGCGATCCCGATTCTTACAAGTATCAGCCTGTCGGCGAGGCATTTGTGCCGCGTCCGTGGTGGAATTCCGAGATGGGAGCCCGAGCGGTCGCTCTCCTTATGCAGGAAGGAGCTTTGCTCCTGTCGCTCCCCTACCACCTGGTGGTTCTAATGACTTGTATGAAAGTTCGGTCCCGATGGATACCACGCCTACCGCGCCAGCCCCTCAGCCTATCGCTGCTCCGTCATCCCAGATGGGTCCTGCCGTGGAGGCGTTTTTAACGTCCGACAAGGACTCTGAGCCATCTGTAACCGGTGATGACGGTACTGTAGGACCAGCCGGGGTGGCGATCGCTAAGGGAGTTCTAGAATTGCAGCCGTGTCAGGGCGAGGTGAACCGTAACGCGCTGGTCGAACTTGCGTTCGCGCGTCGCTCGGTCGCGCTGGCGAACGGGTGGTACAACGGCGGAACGCTTAGGGAACGATCGCAACACGGGATTCGGGGCCGGCGCAAGCCGTGATCTCAGGGGGAGATCACCGAGTAAACTCGAGCACAACGCGATCCACACAGGGGTCGTAAATCCCTGGCCTAGTGGCGTGCGACGCAACGCGCGCTATCGCGGTGCGACGCGGTTCGACGATCGGTTTATGCGCAGCGCGCACGCGAACGTCGGCGATCGTGAGCAACCCGCACGCAACGTTTCAACGCAATCGGTCCTCGCGATTCGCTAAACGCTTAACTCGTAGCTGCGAAGATGCTGGCTGTTTATTGGTAAGGTGCGAAGCTGAACGACCATTAATAGCTAACTACTAAAGGACAGGCTGTCCTACCGTGGCCGGCCGGCGGCCGCTCGCTCGCACGCGAAAAGGGAAATATTTGGGAAAAAGACTTTCGTCATAAAAAACCTAAAAAAGGAAATAAAGGGAAATTCGTCGAAATCGCTACACGTGGCGCCGGGTTCGCAATCGCACGCGTTCGCGCAGGTGCACCGTGACACGTAATCGGTTCGCCACGCGTACGCTCGCTTACTAACTAACTCAGCGCGGATGCACGCGGACTCAACTCGTCGATATCGCTTCAACCCGCGTTCGCGTTAGCGACATAAATTGCACCACACTCCCCCCGACTAACATCACAGCGCGTCCCCGCGCGTCATCTCTTCCTGCGTATCCTTTGCCTTTTTCTTCTCTCTGTCCACTCTCCTCCTGTCGATCCTCTCTCTCTCTTTCTATCCTTCTTCTCTCCTTGGTCACTCGCATCCGTTGTTTTGCTCGTTGTCGCACGCGCTAGCTTTCGTTATGGCGCACGACGGTGATACTCTCCCCAGCTGGCTGCGCCCCAGTGTCCCTTCAGGCGAAGAAGCTGCGACGCCGATACGTTCGCCATCGGCGGCTCCGCGTCCCGCTTCGCCATCTCCTATGAGCCCCGAGAGCCCATTTTATCTGTCAATGGCCCAAGCTTCGTCTGCCAGCGCGCCGGTTGCCGCGTCGTCAAGTGCGCATAACGCGGATAATGCCGGTGCGTCATCGGGTATCGTTGCGACAGTGGATGTAACCGCTACACCCGCGGCTGGAAGTCGTGCCAACGTTGGCGTGCCTCTTCGTTCCGTACCTGCTCCTTCTTCCGTGTCGCTCCCTTCGGCCGCGCAGCGTGTCCCCGTCGCCGCTCCGCGTGCGCGTTATGACGACCCTTCTGCGTTCCGGTTCCTGCCGCGCGCGATGCCAACTTGGTCCGAATTGAGTCGCGTCCAATATTTTCCTCGGCGTTTCCTGTGGACGCGTATCGCCGATGTCAACCGCTATGCGGTATTGTCTGGCCACAAGAACGCGCAAGCCGTATGGGACGCGCGACGCGAGGCGGCGTGGTGCGACTTGGCTGTACCTTCGAACCTTCCTTGCGACACTTACTTTCTAGAGGACGCGGCGGACGAGCGGTTGGTGCGTCACTTGGCTCGTCTTCGCACAATGCGCCGCGACGAGTTCGCGCATCTTGACCCCTGGGCGGCGGCGCCTAGCGCCGGTTTCTTGTTGGACGGCGGCGTCCCCTGGAATGATGTTGAACGGGAGGGAGAAGTTAGTGAGCCTTGGTTTTTCGACGCGGGGATGCGCTCCGAGGCGCGTCGTGAATTGCGCCTGCGTCGCACGACCGGTTACTTCGTTACGCATCGCGACGTCGAATTTCGCGAGTTCCCAGAAGATCGCGTGAGTTCCTTCTTTCCGCGCTACGACCGCGCGACTGGCCTGACGCTCCCGAATCGCTGTCCGTTCCCCTGCCGTGCGTCTTCCATTATGCACCATCGGTCCTTCTTGGTCTTGATGTTCCGGTCGAGACGCGTTCCTACTTCTGGGCCGTGGCGCTTAGCGAATGGGTCGTGATGGTGGCCTGCGCCTGGCTTCATGTCGCGTTCGTCGAGCGCCGTTTCGTTCGCTTGAGCGACCGGCTCATCGCCGGTATCGAGAGCGTCGGCGCTGCGGCGGTCGTTCGTGGCGGCACCTATTCAGTCGCGCACTTAGAAAGTCTCTTGTCGGAGCATCGCGCGTGTCCATGGGACGAGACGCCTGTCTTCGACGTGGCTCCCGGCGTGGACTTCAATGAAGGTGGCCAGTGGCTACCGTGGAGCGCGGAACGCGGCGTCGTGGATTGGGCGCATGGCGCGCTCGGAGTTCACAGGCATACACGGAAATCCCACTTGCTATTGAAGTCGCCGCGCAACCCTTCGCGTAGCGCGTTCGCGCATCTAGAAGCGGGCGACGTCGTTACCGTGGATGCTGTCTTGTCGGCGTTGTCTTCTAACGAGTTGCATGTGATGCGCGCAACGAACTCGCGGGAATATGCGCAGTACCTTGGGATGGCCGCGTTGTTGGCCGTTGAGCGCCGGCGATTCCGCGATGGGCGCTACTCGTTGTTCTCCGAAGCACCACGGGCTCCTATCGACGTTGCGCAGTTGGACGCGGCGTTGCGTGCGGAGTACGTAAAGGTGTACAACGAATTACAAGAACTGAAGAAAGCCACTCAAGAACAAGGCGCCGCCAACGTGCCTGGCGAAGCGGGTGCAAGTGCGGCAACGGCTAGCGGTGCGGCATCGGGTTCGGCGGTTGTTGGCGAGAGTGCAGAAGCGACCACGGCGGTGGCTGGTGACGACGCGGTTGCGGTCGCTGGTTCGTCGGCGGCAGACGGGTTACAAACTCAACTTTCTTCGGCCAAGCAGGGTCGAGATGAAGCGTTGGCGCGCGTGACGTCGGTCGCGCAAGCTCGCGACGAGGCTTTGGGGCGACTTAGCGCGGCCACCAGAGCGCTCGACGAGGCTATCAAGGCGCGCGATGATGCGTCTGAGGCACGTGACGAAGCCGTGTCGGTCCTGCGCGAGACTCGGAAGACGTTGGCGGAATCGGAGGAGCGCGAAGCCGCGCTAAAACGCAAGGTCGACGAAGACGCTGCGCGTATTGAGCGTATGCACGAAGACATCGGGAAGTTACAAGGTCGTGCAGCGGCGTACAGGAAGGAGGCTGAGGGTGACCGGGCGGCGCTGGCGAACCTTCGAACTCGCTGTGACGCTGCGGTAACCGCTCAGCAGACGGCGCAGCGTGTTCTCGTCGAAGTCGAAGCCAATTTGGAAGCGGAAAGGGGGCGGACGTCAGCTCGTATCGCTGCGGTGCGCGACGAATATCGCGCGCGGGAAAGGGATACCGTGCTTAAGGTTCAAGACACTATCGAACGCGCGCACCGGTTGGGTTCGGCGTTGAACGATGTCGTTGGTTTCCTGCAGCGGTCTCCGACTGGGTCCGTGGGTGAGAAAGAGTCAGCTGGCGAAACGCAGTCCGTGAGCGAGTTGCGCGCAGAAGCGGTACGTGACGTTGCGGGGAGCGTTGGCTCAGGACGCGGCGGTGCACGGCCCATGACGCGCTCGCGTGCGGCCGCAGCTTCGACGGGTCGCGCAAGTATTCCTCCCTTCGGATTGGCGTACATGATGGGCGCGTCGTTCGGGTGTTGAATCCCGAACGGCGACGCGGTCACCAGGCAGATACGGCTTCGAGCCGCGCTCGTTCGCGCAATACGGCGGGTAGTTCGTCAAGCCGTCACGCGTCGAGACGATGACACGCGCGCACCTCCGTCCTGATTCTTGCTCCGTTCAGTTAGCACGCATTACATTCTCCTTGCAATAAACTCGTCTTGTTGGTATCTACGTGTCGCCTTTCCCGCCTCTTGGTTCCTCCGCTTGGTACGCGCGCTGTAGTGTGACGCTGAGGGCCGGCTGGTACGCGGCGTGCCAGATCATGAGGCACGCAAGCGTCGGTATGCCTTCGGTAAGGACGCGCGTGTCGTGGCTCAAAGCCGCATGTGCCCGTTGTCCACGTCGCCGTTCGGGGGACAACCGGACGAAGTCGGCCATCAACACGCGCCAATATTTCCAGCATGCGTTGGGTTGCGTGTGTTGTGGGGCTTGAGAGGGGGTTAACGGGGTGAGTTGGGGCGGCCGGTACGCCGAAGCGCGATCGTCGTAACGCGTTCGCTTCGTCGGTTCGTCGCGCGTGGTTCTCGCCGCCGCGGGTAATTCCATCGCGCGTTCGCTCGCGGTCGCGTCTTCGGTTCGTTGCTACGCGCCTTCGTTTTTCGCTTTCGCGTCGCCTCGCTTGCTACCTACGTCCGTGTCTCACTATCGCATCCGCTGTTCCATGGCTAGAGCGGGGCGAAAGGGCCTTGTTCGCGGGCTCCCGTGTGGGTCGCCTCTTTCTTTTTGTAGACTAGGCCTCATTCTCCGCGCTTTCGCTGAGGGGGAGATGCGCGCGTGAATGCCACTATATTCTCGGTGGAGACCGGCGTACGTCCAGATGACTGCGTCTTTCCACCGAGTTCGAGACGCTCGCTGGAGTCTGCGCGTGTTGTCGTCCAATCAAATGACGGCAGCAAGGGACGGCTTGTCACGGCGTGGGGGTCAGTGTGGCGGCGGCGCAGTCCAGGTGCCCCTTCGCCAACAATTTTCTCGTGGGACAATTTTTTCGGGACGGTCAAATTGCTATTCCGCCGGGCCAGACTGCGCACCCAATTTCGGAGCCGCTCCCCTATTTTCGCGCGAAACCCATCGCTGGTTCCAGCGCATCGCCCATCTCCTAGAGTCAGTCAGGGAGTTAGTTGGTGCCGGGCTTGCACGCAATTTCCAGGTTGAGCGCCGACATACGTGAGCGAGATTCTCAGTACGTGACATGGTGCGACCTCTGCGTGGCGGTAGGCGGTTATTGCGGGTTGCATCGCGTGGGCGACGAGTAGCTGCAGGGCGAACGAAGAGCGGTCGAAGCGCAGGCGAGGAGTGATACGTGGTGTCTCCTGGCGGTCTTGGCGCGACTTGCGCAGCGGTTTCCGAACCTCGCGCAGGTGGTCAGCGGGCGTCGTCTAGGGCGTAAGCGAGTGGGTTCGATTCCCACGCATCGACGGCGTTCTGCGCGACGCGTGTTAGCACCAGCAATACAAAACGTTCGTTTGTATTCTCGCGCAAGCGTTCAACTCCCAGTTAGTCTAGCCCAGTGTGGATTGCCTCCGTGCGGATAGCTGACGCGAGTAGTAACGCGGCGCGCAAGCGACGAATCATGTGCGGCCTGTCGGACGGGTGCGTAAGCGGCTCGAGAGCGGCGTCGCTCCATTGCGTGCGGTGACCGTTCTAAATCATTCAGCGATAAGAAGTCAATTGCGCAGGGCGCGGTGAAACTTCTTCTGACGTCGCGACTGACGTTTTCGTGCGGTGTCACGTTATCTACTAAACCGGTTCGAGAATACTGAGCGCTGCGGGCACACGAAATAGACGGCAAGGATGATATGTCGGCGCGTTTTTTCGCATACGCGACGGAGCGAGCCTCATGGTCCTGGCCCGTTTTCTTCATGAGATCTGCAGGCGTCCTCCTTGATTCGTATGCCGCTCTTGGCTCGGCGGTTCTGCACGTTAGTTGCGTGACGGGCGATGGCGCGTCCTCTTGTCCGCTAGCCGCAAACTGGAGCGACTGGGTGGCGTCCGGCGCGGTTTGGTGACGCTTGTCGCTTTCGGCGTGCGCAACTTCGGCGGGGGTCCCCGGCGGTCACGTGACGTAGCGCGGTCGGGCTCGGTGTCGCGTCCGGCGGCGCTCGAAGCGGTTCGTTTTAGGTCCTTACGGAAACGTGCTACAATGGGTGCGGGTAACGAGCCCACGGGTTCCCAGGTATCATCGCGCGGCGAATATCCTTTCCAGCGCACTCGGAAAACGGCTTCCCCAGCATCGTCAATGCCTTCGGCCACGAGTTTGTCAATCATAAATTCGCGCGTTCCGTACCCAGACTCTGGGCTAACTTTGCGCGAAGCTTCAAGTCGCGTTCGCCGCATTGCGTAGCGTCGTTAGCGGCTTCCGTTGCGGTAGCATTTTCCTCGTCGTCTAGCGGGGAAGGCGCGGGCGTTGCAATACGCGGTGCGACGCGGATGCGGTCGGAACTAACGAGCTCGGGCACGCCATCTATCACGATCTCGTAAGTATGGCCGCGACAGCCTACTACAGGGAAAGGGCCGGAGACGGGGTAGTCCAATTTCGACGCACGCGCTCCTTCGTCTCGCTGCGCTCGAGTCGTCGCTCCCGCACGGGTATCCAAGTAGACTTGGTCACCCACCTTGATTTCCTTGTTCACTGCGCGTACGCCACGGTCGAAATCCCGTTTATACCGCGCTTGCGCCTTCTTCAACGCGTTTGCTGCGCGCGCGTAGGCGTCCGATAATCGCGCTAGAAATTCCATGCGGAGAAACGGCGTGCTGCGGATCGTGTCCACTTGTTCCGTTCCCAGCGATACGGGGTAGCGTGTGAGCGTAAGTTCGAACGGCGAAGTATTCGTAGAGCGGTGTATCGCGCGGTTGTAAGCGTACGCTAGCGCGTCTAAATGCTCGTCCCAATCTCTGCGCTCCTCATCTACATAATGGCGCAGCGTCGCGACGATGGTGCGGTTCATGCGCTCGACTTGTCCGTTCGACTGCGGATGGTACGTCGTTGTGAATATGTTTTCGCGTACCCATCAGCGCGCAAGTCTCCTGAAACAGCTTCGAGCGGAATTGCGGTCCATTGTCCGAAAGTAGCGTGCGCGGCGGTCCATAGACGAACACCCAATCGCGGCAAAATGCCTTCGCAACGGCGAGCGCGGATACGCCCCGAGCGCGATGAGTCGGCAGAGTTTGCTATAGCGGTCGGCGATTACAAGTACGAAGCGACGTTGGCGCGGAGTCTCGGGCAGCGGCCCAAGGATGTCAATAGCGACGTCTTCGAGCGGGCGCGTCGCGGGGAATAGCTTCAAGGCGTTCGTGTGGCGATATTGCGTAACGCGGTTACGTGCGCACGCGTCGCACTGTCTCACTGTAGTATAGACGTCCACGCTCATCATCGGCCAGTAAGTACGCGCGTCGAATCGCGTCATACATGCGACGCGCGCCCGGATGTCCTGCGGTTACCGCGTAATGGTTAGCTCGCAAAATGCGCCCCTTAATCGCTTCGGGCACGACTATCTGCGTGGCGCCGTCGGCGGCGCGGTCCTCATAAGTATCCCATCGGGGGACAGGTGAAAGCGCGACTGCGGCGCGGTTTCGGCATCGCGCTTTCGCGTTTTGGCAGAATTCGTCCGTCGCCTGCTCGCGGATCCACTCGTCAGTGGACACGGGCGGTTCGATACACGACCGAGTTGCCAGTAGGCAGTCCAAACTCGGGTAGTATTCTGCGTAGTCGCATAGTAGCGCGGTATCGGTTTGCGCATAAGCGTCCGCGTGCGGTTCAACGATGTTCGCGGCGTCGAAGCAGGGTATCTCGTCCGGTATTTCCGTCTCGTCGCCGCTTCGCGTGGCCATTCGCGAGAGCGCGTCAGCGATAACATGGCGTTTACCCTTTTTATATTCGACGTCGAACTCGAACTCGGCGAGTCGCAATCGCCAGCGCGCGAGCCGTCCTTCCGCAGAGGTCATGTTTAGAATCCAGCGCAGCGAATTGTGGTCCGTGCGAACCGTGAACTTCCGTCCTTCTAGATACGCGCGTAGTAGTAGCACTGCCCATACCACCGCGAGGCATTCGCGTTCCGTCGTCGAATAATTTCGCTCCGCGTCGTTAAGCGTGCGCGACCAGTATCCGACTGGATGTAATGTGTCTCCATCTGCGTCTAGCTGTAATAATGCGCATCCGATTTGTCCTTGCGACGCGTCGGTATCGAGCACGTATGGGTGTCCCTCGCGCGGTAGGCGAAGAATAGGCGGAGATAGCATCGCTCGTCGCAGTGATTCGAACGCGCGCGTTTGCTCCGGCGTCGGCGCGGGTAAGCTGTCTCCTTGGTCCTTCTTTAGCAACTGCGTAAGCGGCGCCGCGACGAACGCGAATTTTTCGACGAATCGGCGGTATACGTTGCAAGTTCCCAGAAAGCTGCGCAGCTGCGTTTTCGTCGTCGGATACGTCTCATCGCGTAGCGCGTCGCATTTCGTCGTCGGCACGGATAGCTTCCCAGGCGAAATAGTATGCCCCAGATAGTCCACCGTGCGCTTGAAGAACTCGGTCTTCGCGAATTTAAGCGAAACGCCAGCGCGTCTGAGGATTCCCAGTATCTCGTCGACGTGATGCACGTGCGCGTTTATGTCGGCGGAGAAGATGATTACGTCATCCAGGTAGACAAGGCAATGCTGCCATTTCACGTTCGCGAGCAAGATATCGAGCGCGCGCTGGAACGTCGCGGGCGCGTTCGATAGTCCAAAGGGCATACGGCGGAAGCGATACGTACCAACGTGCGACGTAAACGTATTCTTATCGCGGTCGGCGTGCGCTACCGGGATTTGCCAGTATCCCGAGTTGCAGTCTAGCGTAGTGAAAACCGTCGCGTTGCCAAGCGAATCGACGCAGTCGTCCATGCGCGGAATCGGATACGCGTCCTTCACGGTAGCAGCGTTTAAGCGGCGGTAGTCGATGCAGAAGCGGGAAGTGCCGTCCTTCTTAGGCACGACTACAACCGGGCTCGCCCTCGCATTCGATGTAGCAGGTTCGATCACCCCAGCGCGGAGCATCTTATCCACTTGCGTACGGATAATTTCGCGCGACGCGCGCGTGTCCGGCGGGTACGGCGGTTGGTTGACGGGGGTCGCCCCGGAACCAGTTCGATGCGGTGCTCTGTCGCGTGGATGGCTCCGAGCGTGCCATTCCACATGCGCTCGTGCTTTCGCAGCATCTCGATAATTCGCGCATGTAGGTCGTCGCCTACTCGCTCATCGCGTAGTGTCGCGCGTAAGAGGTCTTCCCAATGCGGCGTCGCGTTCGCAATTCCGTCGGCTTCGCGCAGGTCCGGCGGCACAGGATAAGCAAAAATAGAGAATATTCCATGGAAAATGCCGTATCGTACAGTAGAACTAGTCACCATATTTTAGCGGAACGCCCATCCCCCACGTTTGGATAAGGCCCATCGAAAAAAATGTAAAAATCATGGGCTGAGACCAGCACGGCGATTTTTGTTTTACAGTAGGCAGGAACCAACAGAACTATGGTGTGGCCGTGAGGTGATGGCTGAACCATGTACGGAAGGACACGTAGGGATGGAAATGAACCACGTCCACATATGAGTAGGACGGCGGGTTGACTAGAACGGGCCAAGTCACGCAGGCACGGACTGTTGGAATGGAACCAGTACTGTATATGGGTATAGTTAGATATGGGGTGCACCGTGACTGCGATATGTGGTGGAAGGTGCAGAGAGATTCGTAGAAATAAACTATAAACTATAATGGACACACCGTGACGGTCCGGTGTCTGAAACCAGGCGTAAGCAGCACTCGCTGAATGGACGGTGACCAAGTATGATTATTGTATTCATTGGAATAATTCCAGAGTAGGTGACTTGTTCTCATGGGACGTGACCAAGCTGACTTGTGGAACTGGTCAAACGATAATCTGGAAAGGGACCATTGACTGGGCATGTACGGCCAAGGCAAAGCGCGGTTAGTTTTCCAAACTACAGTACTGTGGCAAAGCCCGGATATATTCTATTATAACACCTGCTCGTGACACTGGTATTATCCACCGTGGAGCACTGTAATGGGTACGGTTCACTTCCACTGGATGTAGTGGTTGTACGTCGGGTGGGCGTGGACCATGTCCACTGGGTAGAGTAGTTGTACCGTCGAGTGGGCGTGGACCATGTCCACTGGGTAGAGTGTTGTACCGTCGAGTGGGCGTGGACCATTTCCATGGGTAGAGTGGTTGTACCGGTGGGCGCTCTGGGTAGAAACTGAAAGGTAGAACGGGCGGCACATCGCACTTTTGCGGTGAAACTGCAGGACGGATAGGTCTGACTGAAACGATATCTAGTAGAATGGAAATCGGCATAGGGAAAATGAATTAGACTAGGTTGCAGCCAGTAGCGGGTACGCAAGATTTACGATATAGTGTAGTGGATATGGAATAGGTAAATGGGCAGCTAACGCCAAAAGTTTAACGACATGAAGATCATCTGTACACTGCACTACGGAACTATGAACTATGCCACCATGGCAGATACTAAACGGCAAAACACTAGCTCTACATAAAGTAACTACAAATACATATAGGCATGAAAAGAGAGATGAGGGAAGCCAGAAATTTCTGTTGGCACCTGGAAGGAAAGAATAGATGAATCAATGGTTAGTGCTAGGAATGTAACTTCATCAACGCTAGAAGCATGGTTAGAAGCGAGAGAACATACCGTTGATAGTGGAGCCAGAGCTTGAGTAAGCGGATTGTAGAGAACCCAGGAACTCTGCTGGCACATAGATGGAAAGAAGTGGATGACAGTGGTTAGTGCTGGAAACGGTACGCCAAAAAACTCGTTTAGAAGTGAGAAACGTAGTAATGACAGTAGCCCTGGAGAAAGACGAAACAGAAAGTAGGAAAGGCAGAAAAGTATGTTAGCAGAAGAACAACGAAGAACCGCAGAAAAAGAGAATGGGAGGAATGGCTAAAAGACTAAATGAGCAGGAAAACCTTATCGAAGGATGAGGCCGCGGGGCGGAACCACATCCGTAGGGATGCGATTGCACACCGCGACCCCATCCTGCGTAGGTGGTGTGCTCCATGCGACAGGCGATGACGATAGCGCTTAGCGTGACGCAAGCCTTAAATACTGCTGCAGAGTGAGCCCAGAGGTCGCGTATTTCACTTGCGTAGTGAGAAAGCGCGCGCTTTTCGTACTGACAAATCAGAGACAAATCATCGATTATTCACGGACACGGCATGGACTCGAGATGGACACGTCATGGACACGTCATGAACTAGAACACTGGCGTATAGCTGCACGCTTTTGAGCGGAAACGTGTATTGCAGGCTAAGGAGCCAATGATGAAAAATTAGAAAAAAATGACTAGTTACTGCAGTAAAAGTGATCTAGGAAGATGCATTTGGTAGATCATTTTTTACTGCAGTAAGAAGTGATCTAGGAAGATGCATTTGGTAGATCACTTTTTACTGCAGCACAGCTGGTTCAGGTTGACGGTAGTTCAACGAATGGATAAGGAAGCTGAAGGTAGACTTGGGAATAAATACGTCGGAAAAGGATAGGGAAGTAGTCTAGCGAAGTAGTCTAGCGACAAACAGGTGCAAGTTTACGAGTGCGGAAAGGAATAAAGTCATATATTCGGCTGGAGAAGTACAAAAAGTAGTATCTGTAGAACAGGAATGAGTGAATCCAAGAAAAGCATTCTGACAGGACGAACCAAACCGAATACACAATTTCATAGATTTCTACGCTGTCCTTGGCGGATAACCATCCGCTCTGGTAATGAAAGAGAAAGAACCTCCTTCTGTGAAAGAAGGACCACCGTGCATTATCCCTCCTCTTCCACTCCTGTTGTCCACTTTGCAAAGTGACGGAGTGCAGTTGTGCAGCAAGCCAACCTTTCGAACCCCGGATGTAAGAGGGAGGAACCAGGAACCTGAATCCCTATTCACAGTAAAACTAGAATTATCGGAGTTATTCTTGGAAACACAATGCACAATTGCATAAGACAGAGGATTAATTCCGCCGGAAGATCTGTCCTTCGTAGAGAGATGAGGTAGGACGTGTTCTTGTCCCGAAGCCGGTTCGAAGACAGTATCTACAGCCCAGAAGGAGGGTGAAGAAGTCTTCTGTAAGATCTTAGAATTTAGCAAATTCGAGTAGCAAGCTTGTACAACACACCCGGAAGCTATTTCATGACACTTGAAAAACTCTCTAGATGTACCAGAGAATGGTGTGGAGCAAGCAGGGTGCATAGAAATAAGTCGAGCACCTTTGCAAAGTATTCCAGAAATGTGTAAAGTATCTGAATTGTGCCCACAGGTGAAGTCCTGCTGGGTTGATATGGAACGCACAGGAGACCAAAAGTAATATGAAAAAGGAGATGAGAAGCATGGGAGAGAAGACTTCCTGAGATGTTCGAGAAGTGGGTCCTGCCGAAGATCATGTAGAGTGCTTGCTGGGATATCCTCCATCGATTTACAATGGTCGCGTCCGAACAAGACCCGGAGAAGGAATCGTTTCGAGATATCTCGCTGAACAGAAGTTGGTGGCGCATTTGAAAAATTGTTGAGAGCCAGGTTGAGCCTTCCCTTCCAGTGGTTTCCAAGTGCAGCCATCATTGCATCCAACTGCCTGTCAGCACCTCCCGAACGTTCAAGTCCTCTTTTCTCTGTTGGTGGGTTGCTTCGAAGGAAAGTTCAGCCACCTGACGAGCATGGTTTGAGTAGAGGAACCGTGTGTTCGAAAGCTTCAATGAGTCTATGCAAGTTTGGCTTATTGTCCAAAGCTTCCTTGCCCTGAATCCCGTAGTCTTCTGTTCAACTTCATTTTGGTCGGCGTCAATTAACCACAGAGCCGTCTCCTTTCAGTTTTCTCTTCTTTGATGGTACCGTACTCCTTTTTCTCGGAGGAACGGTTACGAGCAGGTCATCTACACGTTTTGCATAATCTTTCGAAAGCTGTTGCAGTTTTCGAAAACGCTTAGCTGCCGATAGTCCGGTCGCGCTCTGTACTGACTCTATGCCGTCAATATCGACACGAGGTAGAAAATAAGTAGCTGCGGCGATTGAGGATAGCAATCGAACAAGTTCTAGGGAAAGTTCTCTTTGCTTCTCGGAAGCTCGGATAGACCTTGCTCCAGAGCCTTCTGAAGACTCCCCGGACTGGAAGCTCAGAGCCAACCCAAACAGTGATCTGCGACTAGAAGTAAAGCAAATCTGTCCGAGATTCCCATTGTATTTTGTTTCACCCGAGGTGAAGTTATATATCCTCTTTCTGGTTAGTGAGACCTAGGACGTGAAGGGCATCTACCATAAAACTTTCTGCCATCCTTCTACTACCATCACTAGGCAGGCACGAAAAGCATTGTCCAGGGCATCCTTAGCAAGCCCTTGGAGGAGGTGGTCGATCCCAATAAATGTGGAACGGTATGAATCAATAATAGCGGGAACAACAGGGATGCTCACAGAATCCATATCAAGGGGTGTGCCAGATGGAACGAGGCCTTTAGACCTAGTTTTTCATCAAGCAGTTGCTCTATAAGAAGCATTGGAGTTTCAGTAGCGCTTTGCACTTTCCTCATTCCCAGGTTTTCATGATGCTCACCGTACTTTGTGATGACTGAACTGCCTGAGTTCTCTCTGAAGTACGGAATAGAGAATCCGAACTAGAATGAAGACTGGTGTCGTACCCGAACTGTGAATGTTTCCCGTGTTTACCTCCTCTGACGAAGAAACACAAGTGGCATGGACAATCTGCATTGTGTCCCATGACATCGAGAAATGGAACATGCGGGATAGTCTATACAAAACCGACAAAGTCCAGGAAAATGATGCAATCGTTACCCTCTGTGATCTACGTCATGGAAACCAGTCGTACATCCCTGGATTATGTCGCGGAGAGATATGTCGAGAATATGGTTTGTACTTACACCGGGACCAGTGACACCGATAATACGCACTGCAGAACTATTCCGGCGACAGTCCAGGGGCAGCCCCATGGGGATCATATAACATCCTCCAGCACTACCACTCTTACCAGAGGCCTCATTGAAGTCATCGCAGTACAAAAGACAAGGGTAGACATAGTATGTGGTGCCACAGTCGAGAACACCACGGATACTTGTCGGATGGCAGGGAAGGGTATTCGTGCCCTGACTCAATAAAATGACATTGTTAATCGCACGACTGCCACCGATATTAGTGTAAAGTCCTTCAGAATTGATGAAGAACATGAGTTTGCGAAATGGAGACGGGGACCCGGAGAGCTGACTATAAGACCGACGATGAAAGGCTGCCCAGTAGTATACGTAAAGTTACATCCTGAAGCAGGAGATAAAAGTGTGAGATGTCTCCAGGTCGAGCGAATTGCTCAAAGGACTTTTTGCGGAGTACCAAACAGGCCGAAGGAGTGGGGAGAAACGGACTGCTGCTGATCAGAGGCCTTACTGTTGGTTCACCCATGAAGAGGACGTGAAAGCCACGAAAGAATCTGAGTTGGAGGAAATTGATTTCTTTCTGAAGGCAGGGGCGGCTCTAGGGTCCAGATGGTTGGCTTGTTGACAGTGGTAACTCGGACCTGGACAGTACCACCCCCGAAAGCAGTGATGGGTGTACCATCCATCTCCTCAGACTGAGAGAGTAGTTTTTGTCCTTTCACGAAGCGCTCTCTGATTTCCCCAGATTCGACGTATATATGTTTCCATGTATAGTTGGTACCCCATCAGATTCGAATGAA